>JBAMBO010003337.1:0-41208 GCA_037044535.1 Lordiphosa magnipectinata
GGGCCGTTTTCTCATGTTGGTGTTTTTTCAAATCTAGGTGGATTTGCTGCATTTGCTTTGCTTATGTTCAATGCTAACCATCTAGATGAATTTCGTAGCAATCTACTTCACCCTCATTGATTTTAAAACTATCTACATGCTTATGCAAATTAAGTATTTTTGTGTATCTGCGCATATGGTTACACTGGAAAATATTTGAAAACAAAAAACAACTGCTGCTAAAAACAGTAAAGTCTGAATTGTTATTAAATAAACCAAAAATGGAAAATATTGGATGTGCCTTTAATATATAAGAACACCTGCAGACATTGCTGAAATTACAGATGCACATTCTGATTCCCCTAGTTCATTGCTTAAGCTAAGTTTACACATTCAAATAATTTTTCTAAATTTTGATAAAAATAGCCATGATTAAAGATTTTACAGGATTAAAAACTTAAACTGTGGTTCCATACGCAAATAAATCAGGGTTCGTAAAATAACACACATTTATTTTTTACACGCCAAATATTAACACAAAGAAAAAATTCAGTGTGTAAAAAATTTTTATTTTCACACGTGTTATTAACAATTTTTTTCATGAGAAAACAACATTTTTTTTCGTGTTAGTAACACGAAAATTTTTTTCACTCGTGTTACTAACACTCGTGTAAATAATTTTTGCTAACTTCTGTAAAAAAAAAATGCCACAAAATTTTGTACACTCGTGTAAAAAATTTTCAGTTTTTTTTTTCATTTCATTTGTATTGGTGTATACGTGAGACGCGCGGCGGCCACAGGCCACAGGCCGAGTATGTCACAAACGGGGGTGGATAAGCACACACTCTTTGCTAGGGCCAAAGAAATGTGCGATCGGCGATATTCGCTATGACCTGCTTCCAATCAATGAGCTGCCTGGAGCAGCTGGTGTCGACAAGGAATATCCCTTTGTATGAAGGCAATACAAAATTTGCAGTCCGTAAAATAGGTAAAAGTTAACCCTTTTTAAAAAGGGACAAATCCATATTCTACTGGTACTTATGCGTATTTCGGGAGGCGTATTTTATATTGACCTGATGTATTTTCTAGTGACCTAACTTAAGCCATTAAATATTTTCCAAGTCAAGAACGCGATACCTGGTGCACTTCCGAAGGTGTAATCATGACATCACATTGCGCTCAGAAATTAGTTTTAAACCAGCTTGCAAAGTGTTCGTGTGTACTACAGTTTTGAGTTCAGAGTTTAATAAGTAAAAAGCAATAATGGGAAGGACAAAAAAGTTTAATATTGAAGCTATGGTGGAACCAACGGAAAACGAAAACATCGTGACTTGCCTAGTTTGCAAAAAACGTCTCTGCAAGTTATCAGGGAATATAAGGCGCCATTATAAGTTGGTACACGATAAGGAGTCCGAACAAATGGATGATATCCAGATGCAACCTGCCTCAAAAAAAGCTAAAACTTCGGTCTGCCTAAATATGTCTCAAAACGATTATTTGAAAACAATAGCCTATTTGGTGTACGTGATCTCTTTACCCTTCAGAATTTTTGACAATGATGGCTTTCAGGAAATCTTGCAACCGTGGACAAATGGATATTCGTGTAAGTTTAATTCCAGAAATGTTGTAACGCATCTCGAGGAAACAGCGTTGAAAGTGTGCAACGCCATTGCTGCCAAAGTTAAAGGTCGTATGGTATGGAGCATTTAGTGCATTGCCATATGTATTTACAAGGCTACGAACTTGACTGAATCCAGATACGCTAGAAAATATTTTAGTTGTTAAGCTTATTGAAAAAGTCTTAAACTATTAATTACGAATAAAATTTATAAATAGTTATTTGAAACATGTGTTAAATATAATCTCAAGAAGATACCATGGATGGGTACGTTGCTGGCAAAAAATTAAATAACAATTTGCTCGGCGTCACTACAAAATACATCAGGTCAATATAAAATACGCCTCCCGAAATACGCATAAGTACCTGTAGAATATGGATTTGTCCCTTTTTAAAAAGGGTTAACTTTTACCTATTTTACGGACTGCAAATTTTTTATTGCCTTCATACGAAGGGATATTCCTTGTCGACACCAGCTGCTCCAGGCAGCTCATTGATTGGAAGCAGGTCATAGCGAATATCGCCGATCGCACATTTCTTTGGCCCTAGCAAAGAGTGTGTGCATATCCACCCCCGTTTGTGACATACTCGGCCTGTGGCCTGTGGCCGCCGCGCGTCTCACGTATACACCAATGCAAATGAATTGAAAAACGAGAAGGCCAAGCTAACTTCGTCTGTGCCGAAGTTTTTATACCCTTGCAAATGCTGTTTTTGAAATGTCAGAGTTTAAGAACGCTTACATAAAAATCCAAAAAAATTTTAACTATAACCCATTTTCCGACAGATAATCATCTGATTTCGACCAAATTTCGCGAATCTTTTTGAAAACATATCAAAATATAAAAATCGCCGAGTTTAAGAACGATAAAATTTAAAACAAAAAAGTTAATCTCACAAAAAAAATTTCTTACTAAGAACTATTTTCGACCGATCGGTCCTATGGCAACCATAAGATATAGTCACCCGATGTCGATCAACTTTTTCAAATTAGTTTGAAAGCGTTTAATATTTAGAATCACCGACTTAAAGAACGATTTACTTGAAAACAAAAAAGTTTTTTTCACTAAGACCCATTTTCCGACCGATCGGTCCTATGGCAGCTATATGTTATAGTCATTCGATCTTGAACAAAATTTGCAAATCTGTTTGAAAGCATATAATATTAACAATAGCCGAGTTTTATGACGCTAGCATTGAAAACAAAAAAGTTTTTTTCACTAAGACTCATTTTCCGACCGATCGGTCCTATGGCAGCTATATGTTATAGCCATCCGACTTTGACCAAAATTTGCAAATCTGTTTGAAAGCATATAATATTAATTATGGCCGAGTTTTATGACGCTAGCATTGCAAACAAAAAAGTTTTTTTCACTAAGACCCATTTTCCGACCGATCGGTCCTATGGCAGCTATACGTTATAGTCATCCGATCTTGACCAAAATTTGTAAATCTGTTTAAAAGCATATAATATTAACAATAGCCGAGTTTTATGACGCTAGCATTGAAAACAAAAAAGTTTTTTTCACTAAGACTCATTTTCCGACCGATCGGTCCTATGGCAGCTATATGTTATAGTCATCCGACTTTGACCAAAATTTGCAAATCTGTTTGAAAGCATATAATATTAATTATGGCCGAGTTTTATGACGCTAGCATTGAAAACAAAAAAGTTTTTCTCACTAAGACCCGTTTTTTGACCGATGGTTCCTATGGCAGCTATAAGATATAGTCATCCGATCCGGTTGGTTCCGACATATTAGCAGCGTGCAGTAAAAAGAAGACTCTGTGCAAAATTTCTCGATAGCTTTAAAACTGAGAGACTAGTTTGCGTAGAAACAGACGGACAGACAGACGGACAGACAGACGGACAGACAGACAGACAGACAGACGGACGGACAAAGCTCAATCGACTCAGCTCATCGCCCTGATCAAGAATATATATAGTTTATGGGGTCGGAAATGAATATTTCTATGCGTTGCAAACTTCTGGGCAAAATTATAATACCCTTTGCAAGGGTATAAAAAAACTGAAAATTTTTTACACGAGTATAAAAAATTTTGTGGCATTTTTTTTTGTACAGAAGTTAGCAAAAATTATTTACACGCGTGTTAGTAACACGAGTGAAAAAAGTTTTTTTCTCATGAAAAAAATTGTAATAACACGTGTGAAAATAAAAATTTTTTTCATTGATGTTAATTATCATGGCAGAAAAATATCTTTTGAGCATTTTACGAACCCTGAAATAAATTGATCAAATATGGCCGGAAAGTTCCACAATTTGGCCTATACTATATATTAAAGCCCAATTTTCATGAAAATTTTTCCCAATTATTTGCCTGTGTGAACATAGCTTTCGACCTACTGCTTAATATCCTATCATAGTAACAAGTCGTTCCAAAAGAAAAACCTTCTCCTCCTCTGTAAAATTCTTGCTTTAATTTTTAAAATTGGCGCGCAATAAAAAAAACATAATTCAGCAGAGTGCAGAGGTGCTGCCAACCTAGTATTAGACCACTCCAGCCCTCTTGGTGTGACCGTGGCGCAAATGCCCGAATTTATAATCAACCTACATGAGACAACCAATTGCACAAAAGCCATCTAGTTGCAAAATCTAGATGGATTTCGATTTGAGCAAAAATATGAACATTAGAAAACGGCCCTTAGAGTTCTAATATGCGGTAGATTTAGATTTAATCAAAGATTATACAATACATGTACGTTTGTTATTCTATGATTTAATTTATCTCTTAGAAAAGAGTAGGTTGATTGAGACTGTAATAGGTGGGTTTACGTGGTTTGTTTGTAGTCGGTGATTCCAATAAAATTACTCAATTAAGATTGTTTTAATAGACGGGGCACTGGGCGCACCCGTCGTCTTTATTATTCAGCTTTGGTATATCAATTGATTCTTCGCATTGGCTTAAGCTTAGAGTTAGCCGCTTCGCGGTCAGTAACGCCGGCAGCGGAGCGGTTACATTATGTGCTGCCTTATATGCTCAGAGCTGATAGCAGCGAGAGCGCGAGAGAGAATGTTATATGCATGCATAAAGAAGGGACGGTCGCGCATGCCAAACATGCAGACTCGGCACTTCTTCTGTCCATAGCATACTCCAATTACTTTTGCACTTGAACTATGCTTGGGACTTTTGGCTTACGTAAACATTGCAACAAAGTGTTTGCAATATGTATTTTATGAATTGAACTGAGTACAGTGGGCACTCTATATGTATGCATACTACATCTCCCTCCTTTTGAAAAATAACGTAATGAAATGAAGTTATTTTAAGGATTATTATTATGTGGTATTATTTTTATATATATTTTTGTTTCTTGTTTTTTGTAAATGCATATTTGTATTTTTAATTAAGTTCGAAAGTGTGCAATAAAAGTGAAGAATAAAAATAAAAATTTATATATAATTGTAATATTATTAATATTTAAAGAGATTTTTTTTTTGTATTTTTATTAATTTTGTTTTTTTTTGATGATATTTTATCTCCATGCATGGGTTTTGATAAAATTGAAATTATTGTATAAAAATTTTTAACCTATCCTTATGAACTGTTTGTTTTTTATTCTTACTGTCCGAAATGATTATATTATCTCTATCTTCTATCTTTTCTACTTTATACGGGCCTAGGTATTTAGCATCTAGTTTATGACCTGCTTCATTTTTCAATAAAACCTTATCTCCTATTGATAAATGTATGTCTTTTATATTTGAATCGTAGATTTCTTTATTCTTTCTCTTATTTTCTTCGAGAATGATTCTTGCTCTTTTGTATGCTAATTCTAATCTGTATTTAGATTCCTTTGCGTAGTCATCTAAATTATATAATGGACTTACATAATTATCCATGCTATTGAATGATTTATTAATGCTAGGTTGTCTGCTAAACACTAGTTCATATGGACAATAATCATGTGTTGTGGATGGTGTGGTGTTAAAACAATATACAAAGTATAATAACCAAACATCCCAATCAGTTTTGTCAACCGATATGTAAGAACGAATGTATTCGTTGAATGTTCTATGGCTTCTTTCCACAGTTCCTAAAGTCTGGTGGTGGTGTGCTGTAGATGTTATGTTTTGGATACCAAGATGTTTACATAAATCATTGATAACCGAATTCTTATATTCCGTTCCCATGTCCGTAATGAACGTCTTCATCGGACCGTACTTCAGAATAAAAGATTCAAAAATAGCTTTTGCTACTGTTTTAGCACTTTTGTCAGGGATTGGTATGGCAACAAGGTATTTTGTTAAATCACAAATTAAAGTGATAGCATATTCGTTTCCTTGTTCTGATTTTGGTAATGGACCGATCGTGTCTACTATTACTCTATCAAAAGCCATTAGTGGTGTTTCTGTTAAAGTAAGAGGAGTTTTAGTATGTGTTGCAACTTTACATTTTTGACATTCTGGACATTTTCTTACATAAGATTTAATATCGCGTGTCATATTTTTCCAGTAATAGAATCGTTTTATTTTTGCTGTTGTTTTCGTTATTCCTGGATGTCCTCCTTGAGTTGGATTGTCATGGTATGTAGACAGTATTTCTTCGATTTCTTTCTTATTATCATTTTTTATTGTGGTCACCGGCTGGAGTAGCGCTACTCTTAGATGTTTTAATATTTTGTTGCCCATATTTTTAAAGTAATCAATTGAAACGTGATCAAAGATTTCTTCGCGCGGTGCCATTTTTAGTTGAGTAATTCCATGTATACCGGCTTCTTTTTCAAGCCTTTGGAAAAATTGATCTAAATCAAAAACTCCATTAGTATATAGGTTATCAACATTAATTCTTGCAATTACCTTTTTTCCATGTTTGAAAGAACATTTCAATAAATTTAATTGCAAGGTCACTACTTTTTTAACATCCTCATTTCGAATGACGTTATATATTTTGGGCTTCGAAGAGTCCGGTTGCTTTTGTAATTCCGAATCTGTTCCTGCGCAGGATTTTTTCTGTCTACTTTGATTTCTTGTAGTGACTTTAAATATTTGGTTTGTAATATCTTTGAGTTGCTCGATGGTTATTCTTGATAACGCATCAGCAACATGGTTGTCCTTTCCCTTAAGGTACTCTACCGTAAATTGGTATTCTTCTAAATCAAGTCTCATTCTTGTTAACTTTGAGCTTGGGTTTGTCATTGAAAATAAAAATGTGAGGGGTCTATGATCTGTTTTAACTACAAAGTGTTTTCCATATATATATGGCCTGAAATAATTGATTGCCCAATGTATTGCGGTTAATTCTTGTTCTGTGGTGTTTTTATTAGATTCACCTTTGGTAAATGATCGTGAAGCATATGCAACTGGAAGTTGTAGTCCGTTGCTTTCTTGAGTTAATACGGCTCCACAAGCTTGTTTACTTGCATCCGTGATAATACAAAATTCTTTGGAGAAATCTGGATATTGCAGTAATGTCGGAGACATTAATTTTTCTTTTAGATAATCAAAAGCTTCTTGACATTGAGGTGTCCATTCGAATTTAACATTTTTTTTACATAAGTGTGTAATATGGCGTGAATAATCCGCAAAGTTTTTTATGAATCGACGATAATAGTTACAAAATGCAACAAATCTTCTGGCACTGTCTGCGTCAGTTGGAACTGGATAGTTTTTTATGACTTCATACTTTTTGTCATCCGGTAAAATTCCTTGACTAGTGCATTTATGGCCTAAAAATGTAACGTCATGCATGAAGAATGTACATTTTTCGGGGTGTAGTTTTAAATTATGTTTTCTGCACAATTCAAATACGTCAATTAAATTTTTTAGCATATGTTTTTCTGAGCATCCGATGACTATTAGATCGTCCATATAAAGGAACGCTTGAGAGGGGTTTAATCCTGAAAATGCTATTGTCATCATTCTTTGGAAAGAATTTGGTGCTATTTTTAATCCATAGGGTAATCGCGTAAAACGATAAGAGCCGTTGCTCGTTGAAAATGAAGTTATGTTTCTTGAATCTTTGTTTAATTCTATCTGATGGAATCCAGACATTAAATCTAAACATGAAAAATATTTAGCTCTTCCCAATTGGTCTAGAATATCATCTATTCTTGGTAATGGGAATTTATCAGCTAATAGCTTCTTATTGATCTGGCGGTAATCGACCACTAAACGCCACCTTTTTGTGTTTGAATCAGGTAGTGATTTTTTTGGAACTAAAAGCAAAGGGCTGTTGTATTCTGACACTGATGGTTCTACTATGTTGTCTTTTATTAATTTCTCAACTTGTTTTATGATTTCATCTTTTTGACTATGGGGGCTTCTGTAGTTTTTAATATAAACTGGTTCATCATCTTTCAATCTCAATTTTTGGTCATAGAAATTATTTGTTGTGATTGGTTCTGTTTCCAATCCGAATATATCTGTATATTTCGAACACAATTCTGTCATAACGTCTTTGTATTGAGACGGGAAATTCTTTTTCAACTTGGATAATACTAATTCTTTTCTTTGTTGTTCATTTATTTGGCATATTTCATAATTTTGAAGTGATTCATATTGAAGTTTGTCTAATTTTAGAACTTGACTTTTGTTTGTGGTATTTAAGATGCGAACAAATGCATTTTTTGCATTGGAAATTGTGTTTGCAATGAAAATACCTTTTTGAATTTCTTGATTTGGTATTAGAATCTCTTCGTCATCTGTATTTAGTGAAATTTGTCTTATTACTTCGGAACGACATGGAATTACTATTTCGTTACTGTCTGTATTATAGACAATTGGAAGGTGTATTGAAGTTTGTAAATTACATGGTCGTAGTATAAGTGAATCGCCTTCCGGTGTGAAGTCTAGTTGACAATTGAAATTTTTTACGAAGTCTAGTCCTAGAATTCCGTTTCCAGGTACTGAAAAATCAGTTGGTACTATATGGAAATTGTATGGTATAATGAAGTTACCTGTTCTCAATTCGAGAAATGTTTTTCCAAGTGATTTTGTTATACCTTCTCCTATTCCTGTTATATGTGTTATATTAGTTTGATCGATATCTTGAAATATATCCGCATTTTCTTTTATGATTGTAATATCTGATCCGGTATCTACTAGAAATGTAAATAGTTTTCCTGTGTGTTCATTTTTTATATTGATGAAAATATTTAAACTGAGATTGATAGTGTAAATTTTTGAGTTTAATGGTTCTGAGCACTTAAGGGATTTTGCGGGTTTTCCGAATTGCTTTGTGCATATCGAACGTTGTTGTTTCTGTTGTTATTGTTGTTCTGATTATTTTGGTTGTTTTGGTTGCCTCGATTTCCATTGTTGGAATTACCTCGATTGGCATTATTGTAGTTTGGGTTAAAGCCTCTGAAATTTCCTGAGGAATTTCCACGACCTCTATTGTTACCTCTGTAGTTGTTGTATTGGTAACCATTGTTGTTGTGGTAATTATTATTTTGGAAGTTACCTCTTCCTCGGTAATTACCTTTATAGTTATTACCTCTGTAGCCCTGTCCTCTTTGGGAGTATAGTACCGAGCTTGCATTGCCCGTCATTTCTGTGCTACAATGGATATATTTGGTAACAGCTTCATTCATTGTTTTGAATGTACCTGCTTCCAAAATGGTTTTTAACTTACCATGCTCACAATTTCTGATCATGGTCGCTATTGATTCTTTTGTACTGAAGGAGTCAGCATGCTCTGCACTGAGTCCTTCATCGATGTATGAGGCTTCCAGCAATTTTCGTAAGTTTTCAATTTCATTAGTAAATTGTGTGGCTGTTTTTCCTTTTTGAAAGACATTCGCCATTTTTGCTTTAACTACATCGGATGTTTCACCGACAATTGTAGCCTGCAATTTTTGAATGATTGCATTAATTGTAGTTTCATTTTGAACTTTATAAAGTGTTGAGCCTATTATTTTTGATTTTATGACTTCAACAGCAATTCTTTCGTATGTTCCTTTTGTAAGGTTTATCAAATTTAATGCTGTTAAAAATCTTTGTAAATGTATTTTTTTTCCGTCGAATTCCGGAATTGCTTGGACAATTTCCCTCATATATGCCCTGTCGGCTACTGATGTGTCTGCCATTGTGTTGGGTTTTTGTTCTATTATGCTTGAATCTGAATCGGAATCAAAATTTTCTGGATCTGACCACTCAGGTAATGTTATTACAGCTGGAATAGTCAAATCATGTATGTCTTTTTCTTCTATTTCTGTGTCTGATTCATATTCGTCTTCTTCAATCTCTTCATTCTGATGTAGTTCTGATTTTTCGCTTGCTTTTATTATCGAAGGTGTATTTAAAACTGTTGGAATTGATAAGTCTAAATTAAACTTTGTTTTTACAGATACTAAGTTTAATCTGAGTTTAGTTAAAACTTTCGATACTTGTGACCAATGGTTATTAGTCAATTTTTCTCGATGGTCATATATTAGCTGGCGTGCTTGATTAAAGCATTCTACTAGTATATTTGCGTGTTTATTAACCGTTGTCTGTCGTACGTGTCTTTTCTGATTTAAGCATTTGTATGACTTATCAAACTTATTTCTAATTTCTCTGATACTTGTAACTATCTCCTTCCACTCCATGTAAATAAGAGTTTTGTTTTCCAAGTTGTTTCATTTTTTTTTTTTGTTTCAATATTAATTTTATTTTTGAATATTTTTTTTTCGCTTTATACCCTATCTAGGTCGTTTGCTCTGCTAATGTAACGTTTTTTAATAATTTTATTGTGCTTCACATATAATGTTAATAAGAATTGTGCAACACTGCTTATGGTCAAAATTAGAAGCATTATCCAAAGGGATTGTATATCGTCCGTGTGATCTATGATTTTGACATTATTGACCACATTGGCCGTATTGTCCTTTGTCTGGCTATCGTCTGATCCAAACCAACCCATGGTGGTAAAATATCGAATATAATGTTTTCTTTGTTGAAATTTTTTTCGTTTGGCTTTCTAGTTATTCTTTACTTTTATTTGTATTTGTTAATTTTTTTTTTTTTTGTTCTAATTATTCTTTACTTTTATTTGTAATTGTTAATTTTTCAAGAATATAATAAAATGTTTTCTATATCTTTTTGAACATTTTTCCCTACCTAGTTAAGATTTTTCGGGCCGTTTTCGTGTACAGCTCAAAAGTACAATTTGTCTTACAATTTTTGACTTATTATTAATTTTTGGTTTTACAATTTTGTTTTTTTTTTTTGTTTTAAAAATTATTTTTTTTTTTTTTTATATATTAATTTAAAATATACTGCTTCCTGGTGGTAGTCGTCCTTCAGCTGCTGCTGTTGTCCGGGGCCTTTTTGACTCAGGCGGTGCCGGTGCTGGTCCGCACAGGCTGTTGGCTACTTTTTGATTTGTAGCGGGGCTGGTTGCGTATGGACGCAAGTGTACTCACACGCCGGTGTGTACATTGGGCCTTCGCAATCGGATGGGCACGTCTTGTAGTATTTGGGGATCTGCTTTTCTGTTGGTGGTTGATGTTTAATTACTTTTTGGCATAAAGGTTTGATAAGTTTTCGAGTGTCGGGTTTCTTGTTTTGTGTTTTTGTTTGTAATTTTGTTTTGAGAAATTCTAATTCATTTTGTAGGGCACATGCTGTGTCCCACTCAGGAGGATTTTGTGCGTTTAGTGCCGTTCTTAGTTCGGCAATTCTTTTACTTATTTTTTTCCGCACGCCTCCTTTTCTCATTTTATATCATATTCACAAAACTTATTTTTTGAAACACCAGACACTCTACTCACTCAGATCGTATTTATGCTGGGCCATGTAATTGGTGGGGCTTCGAACATCCTCGTATTCCAGTCGTCATTAAGATTAAGGGGGGGATGGGGCTTCGATGATCCTAGTATTCGACTCTCGTCACGGTCGCCATGTAATAGGTGGGTTTACGTGGTTTGTTTGTAGTCGGTGATTCCAATAAAATTACTCAATTAAGATTGTTTTAATAGACGGGGCACTGGGCGCACCCGTCGTCTTTATTATTCAGCTTTGGTATATCAATTGATTCTTCGCATTGGCTTAAGCTTAGAGTTAGCCGCTTCGCGGTCAGTAACGCCGGCAGCGGAGCGGTTACATTATGTGCTGCCTTATATGCTCAGAGCTGATAGCAGCGAGAGCGCGAGAGAGAATGTTATATGCATGCATAAAGAAGGGACGGTCGCGCATGCCAAACATGCAGACTCGGCACTTCTTCTGTCCATAGCATACTCCAATTACTTTTGCACTTGAACTATGCTTGGGACTTTTGGCTTACGTAAACATTGCAACAAAGTGTTTGCAATATGTATTTTATGAATTGAACTGAGTACAGTGGGCACTCTATATGTATGCATACTACAAGACATATAGAATATATTTTGAGCCATAAATTTTACTTCGCTTGAATATTCTTTTGGTCTACAACTGAGAAGTAATTTGTAAAAACTTTTCGACTCGTTACTGATATGATGCAAAGCATCAATTGCATTAATTAGCTGATTTCGATTTCATTTTTTCAATTTAACTTGTAGCAATTTGATTTTTTTCTCGTAAAACTTTTGAGTTTTTATAATTTTTAAGCAGTTTCTACAGTTGTTTTGAACAACCTGTTCATCATAAATATTTTGGGGTTCTTTTAAGTCAGCGGTGCTATTTTCGGCGAAGTCGTCAAACTCATCCAGTTCCATTGTTGGAATGGCATCTTTTTTCAACAATCGCTTACTAATATAAGAACTCGAGAAATACCTCTCGCAAATTTTTAAATTTTTGTTGTAGTCCCCAATATTAATGCGACATTTTTCCCTCCAAATTCCTGTCCTAAGATTAGGTCACTTGACGGAAATTTTAAAAAGTTTAAGTTTGGGCAATTTCGCTTTGTTTTCTTGCATTTCTGTACGCAGCATTTTATGCCAGACTTAACAAAATTCTTTTTTGGAGCGGAGCTCATGTTGACGGTCTCGCTCTTTACCATAGAATAAAATTGAGAAAATGTTATTAAGATGTGATTGTAATTAAGAATAAATATAAAACGATAATATAATACTGCAAAATATAAGAAACCTGAAAAAGATTATATTAAATCAACATAAGAGTCTTAAAAGACTTAAAAGGGATTATGTTTATCTAATATAACTTGCGATTTGAGAAATAGCAGCAAATTTCAGTCCACAACTCTCGACCGCAATATATTGAGTAAGCGCGCACAGTTAATTTGTAAACTAAATGGAATTGTGGAGAATTGAATTTTGGATATATATTTATAACAAAACACTACTGGACAAATCACAAATACAATTTTAAACACTTTAAAAACCGCACAGCAGCAACAGTAGCCTTTATTGTTCGGACAATCGATATAAACTAATTTATATGCAAACACCCTCTAAGCAAAAAGGCTATTTCTTGCATCTTCTGCTGTACCTGCATCCATTTCAACGGGTTTTCCCTGAGTTCCGTTTTTTTTTAAAAAGGGTCTGGGTATTTCCGTAGTCATAAAAAATGGGAAAAACTGCAGCAATTGCACATTAAACTGGTTTCATTTATGAAAATTGGAGTATTGTGTACTTTTGCTGTAAGGTTGCCCCAGTTCAACCCTTTTTTTTTTACATATCAGGTAGATCAGGTAGCTACTGAAGCTGCCTTAAAACCCCAAAGGTAAATTCATCCTTTCCGGTTGAACCAGTAACATTGAAACGGCTTTTCATAGTGTTTTGGGTTTCTCGAGTTAATTACTGTCATAAAAAAAATAAGAATGGGCCCTCGTTCTGCATTGTCATTGACTTTGCAATCAAAAGTGAAATAAATATTAGTATAAAAAAAAAGTCATAAAAATTTTTCTTTTAAATTCAATTATCGATGTTAGTTTGTTGTTGGGGAATAGCGCTCTGCGACCAATACTGATCTATTGTGCACCCATACTTAGTTTACAGCAGCCCTATTTCCTGTACGAATGTCAGGATTTTCGTGGGTTCTAGGTTACTTATCTTGTTGTTGTAGCTTACCCCCCAGCTGTGTTCCCCGAATCTACTGAATCTGCGCCTAGCTAGAGCATCGCAGTGGGCTAGTATATGTTCTGAGGACTCATCCTTCTCTTTACAGTATCTACATAGTGGGGTGTTTGCTATTCCCAGCTTGTACAGGTGACCCCGCAGTCTGCAGTGGCCCGCGATGAGCCCTGTCAGGATCCTGAGGGCATTCTTTCCTTGTTGGATTAATTTCTGGAAACTTTTCAGGTTGTGGTCCACTGTTAATGCCCCTGGTGTTTACCCAGGAGGCTGATCTAAGCGTATTCTCTTCCTTTCTAAGGAGCTCCCTAATGGTGTGTTGGCCTATGCCACAGTAGGGTTCTGGTCCTACCATTGCAGTGGCTGCACCCTTGCGTGCCAGTTCGTTTCCGGGGATGTTTTTGTGTCCCGGTATCCAGCGTAGGGACAGGTTGTTCCTGCTGCTTAGTTGGTCCAATTTGTTCTTTGTCTCTAAGACTAGCTTAGAGGTGAACTTGTTGCTGCTGAGCGCATTGAGCGCTGCTTGGCTATCCGAAAGGATAGCAATTTCTTTATTATGGTAGTTTTTTCCCATATTGAGGTCTGCGCAACGGGAGAAAGCACATACTTCGGCTTGAAATATACTTGCAAATTCTCCCATTGACTCAAACCTTTTCGTTCCAGGTCCTGCTACCCCAAGCCCAACTCCTTGGGGTGTCAAAGACCCGTATGTGTACCACTGAATTGTGTGTGGTTGCATTTAATATGTCTCTTCTAGTGAGATCCAATCTCTCTTATTTCTTTTGTGTACAGTGAAGTTCCTGTCGAAGTGGAACTCTGCCACCATCTCGTCTCTTGGTTGAAGGATTATAGGGATTTCCCTCTCCAGCCTCTCAGAGTGCCTCAGGCTTACTATCCTGCCTACTCCTTCTGCTGTCAGTCTGAGCAATGTGGCTTTTTATACTCTGTACCGAAGGTACATAGAGTATATTAAGTTTGTGCAAAAGTATGTAACAGGGAGAAGGAATCATTCCCGACCCTATAAAGTATATATATTCTTGATCAGCATGAACAGCCGAGTCGATATAGCCATGTCCGTCTGTCCGTCTGTCTGTCTGTCCGTCCGTATGAACGCAGAGATCTCAGAGATGGTAAGAGATAGAGGTTTGACAAGTATGGGACATATATTTCTTATACTTGCAGGCAGATGAAGTTTATTTTCAATTCTTGCCATGCCCCCTCCCGCCCCCGCAATTTGGAAAAAACGTAATATCTCCTACAGTTTTGATGATAGATGGTTCGTACTTTCTAGAGATATCTAGTACTCAAAATTATTTATCGATTTGCTGAAGGAATGATAAAGATCGGATGAACGATACTCAAGCTATGAGCAAAAAACGGTCAGCTAACACCCCCCACCCACCCACCCATAACCTAAGCATTGCGTTCAGCAGAAGCAATCTTAGTGAGAGAGAGAGAGAGAGAGAGAGAGAGAGAGAGAGAGACTTAGAGAGCGCACTGCGTTGTGTGTTAACTGGCCGTTTGACTCGTGACCAAATGCGAGCTGCGACTTTAAGGGTACAGAGTATGTAATAGTCGGGCTTGACCGACTTTCTGTCTTGTTTCTTCAAGCAGATGGTATGGTGGAGTGGTGTTAGCTCCATCAGTACTTCTAGGGCCGCTGTCGGGCAGGTACGCATGGCTCCGGTCATGCATACACATGCCAGCCTTTGCAGCTTTTGCAACTGCGTCCTTACAGTGAGAAAATTTGCTCAGGGACTCAGGAAAAAATAAAGAAATAAAAATTCTTTGTTAATTTATTTAAAAAAAAATGTTTTTTAATTATTAAAATTAATTAAAATAATAAAAATCAAAAATAATTATTATATTTCAATTTTTACATAAAAATTAAACCATATGTATTATTTTCAATTTTTATTTTAAAAATTGAAAAATAATTTCTCGTCAATTTTTATACCCTTGCAAAGGGTATTATAATTTTGCCCAGAAGTTTCCAACGCATAGAAATATTCATTTCCGACCCCATAAACTATATATATTCTTGATTAGGGGGACGAGCTGAGTTCATTGAGCTTTGTCCGTCCGTCTGTCTGTCTGTCCGTCTGTCTGTCTGTCTGTCTGTCTGTCTGTCTGTCTGTCCGTCTGTCTGTCCGTCTGTTTCTACGCAAACTAGTCTCTCAGTTTTAAAGCTATCGAGCTGAAATTTTGCACAGAGTCTTCTTTTTACTGCACGCTGCTAATATGTCGGAACCGACCGGATCGGATGACTATATCTTATAGCTGCCATAGGAACCATCGGTCGAAAAATGGGTTTTAGTGAGAAAAACTTTTTTGTTTTCAATGTTAACGTGATTAAACTCGGTTATTAATAATATTATATAATTTCAAACAGATTTGAAAATTTTGGTCAAAATCGGATGACTATATCTTATAGCTGCCATAGAAACCATAGGTCGAAAAATGGGTTTTAGTGAGAAAAACTTTTTTGTTTTCAATGTTAACGTGATTAAACTCGGTCATTAATAATATTATATACTTTCAAGCAGATTTGCAAATTTTGGTCAAAATCGGATGACTATATCTTATAGCTGCCATAGAACCGATCGGTCGGAAAATGGGTCTTAGTGAAAAAAACTTTTTTGTTTTTAAGTAAATCGTTCTTAAGGTCGGTGATTATTAATATTAAACGCTTTCAAACTAATTTGAAAAAGTTGATCGACATCGGGTGACTATATCTTATGGTTGCGATAGGACCGATCGGTCGAACATGAGTCTTGGTAAAAAATTTTTTTGTTTAGTTTTGTTAGCGTCCTTAGACTCGCTGATGACTTATTATACCCTTGCAAAGGGTATTATAATTTTGCCCAGAAGTTTGCAACGCATAGAAATATTCATTTCCGACCCCATAAACTATATATATTCTTGATCAGGGTGACGAGCTGAGTCGATTGAGCTTTGTCCGTCCGTCTGTCTGTCCGTCTGTCTGTCCGTCTGTCTGTCCGTCTGTCTGTCTGTCCGTCTGTTTCTACGCAAACTAGTCTCTCAGTTTTAAAGCTATCGAGCTGAAATTTTGCACAGAGTCTTTTTTTTACTGCACGCTGCTAATATGTCGGAACCGACCGGATCGGATGACTATATCTTATAGCTGCCATAGGAACAATCGGTCAAAAAATGGGTCTTAGTGAGAAAAACTTTTTTGTTTTCAATGTTAGCGGCCTTAAACTCGACCATTATTAATATTATATGCTCTCAAACAAATTTGCAAATTTTGGTCAAGATCGGATGACCATATCTTATAGCTGTCATAGGAACCATCGGTCGGAAAATGGGTCTTACTGAGAAAAACTTTTTTTTTTCAATGCTAGCGTCATAAAACTAGGCCATAATAAATATTATATGCTTTTAAATAGATTTGCAAATTTTGGTCAAAATCGGATGACTATAACATATAGCTGCCATAGGACCGATCGGTCGGAAAATGGGTCTTAGTGAAAAAACTTTTTTGTTTTCAAGTAAATCGTTCCTAAAGTCGGTGGTTCTTAATATTAAACGCTTTCAAACTAATTTGAAAAAGTTGATCGAGATCGGGTGACTATATCTTATGGTTGCCGTAGGACCGATCGGTCGGAAAATGAGTCTTAGTGAGAAAAAAATTTTCTGTTTTAAATTTTATCTTTCTTAAACTCCGCGATTGTTAATTTGATATATTTTCAAAAGGACAGCATTTGCAAGGGTATAAAAACTTCGGCACAGACGAAGTTAGCTTGGCCTTCTCGTTTTATATGCTTTCAAATAGATTCGCAAAATTGGTCCGAAATCGGATGACTATATCTTAAGGCTGCCATAGGGCCGATCGGTCGCAAATTGAGTCTTAGTGAGAAAAACTTTTTTCAGACGTTTATCTGTCGGAAAATAGGTTTTACTTACAAAATTTTTTGATTTTATGTAAGCGTTCTTAAACTGTGACATTTGCATTTGCAAGGGTATAAAAACTTCGGCACAGACGAAGTTAGCTTGGCCTTCTCGTTATAGTATAAATTGAAAATAAGAATTGAATTCAAATATCTTTTGAACCGAAGGAGCCTGATCATATTTCAAATATGATGTAGATAATGTAGATAGATGATGTAGATATTTATTAATATAAATTTTTGGCTTGATTTTTAACCGTCAGCCATAGCATTTGAGTTTTTGTACATTGTTTACGATATAAACAAACAATAATTTAAAACAAAGATACATAGTTTTCGATTTAAGAATTGACCAAGACGAAAAAAACTAGGTAGAAAAGATACATGTGATTGTGATTTTTCCGACAGCATCGTAGCAGTGACTGTTTTGGCTAGTCTACAATTCGGCATATCCATAACTTTCCGTATGTATGTGAAGTGGTTTTGCAGACCGTATAAGAATAATGAAGGCAGGCCGGTTTCTAAATGGAGTGCATAGTTTGGAGTAGTGCGGGGTAGTTTAAATATCCGTTTAATAAGCAGTCTTTGCAGTCGCTCCACCTCCTCATATCGGCAGTATCCCCAGACTTGAGATGCATAGCACATTACTGATCGAACAGTGGCTTCAAACATTCTGAATTTAGTGCTCGGCAAAATATGTCGTTTTCCGAAAATGTTTCTCCAAGTGCTATTAATTGCTTTCTTAGAGTCTTAGAGCGTTTTGAAGCTTAAATTTCCAGTGATAGTCACGCCAAGATATTTAAATTTTTTAAAGATATTATCTGTAAACTCCATTGTATGCAATATTCAGAGAGCTTATTAATCATGGCTTGAAGCATCTCGGGGGACTCTGCTAGTAGCGCCATATCATCTGCGTACATTAATGCCTTGGTGGTGGTGCCATTAATGTTAACGCCTCTAGGAAGGTAGGTTGTAACGTCGTCGACATAAAGTGAAAACAGAAGTGGGCTAAGGAGGCATCCTTGCTTTACTCCAGTGTTATTTGGAAACTGATCCGAAAGTTGTCGTCCATCCCAAACGGCGAAGGTGTTTTCTTCGTACAGGCTTGAAATCATAGTAATGAAGCGCGTCGATACTCCTAGACTCCGAGGCTTAATTTTAGTAGTAAACTTCTACGGTTAACGGTATCGAACGCTGCCTTGAAGTCTATAAAACAGATATACAGCTTTCGCATTGAGGAGAGGTAAGATTTGGCAATTGCAGTAAGCACAAAAACGCTATCGACTGTTGAGTAGCCTCGGCGAAATCCAAATTTAAACTCGCTAAGGATATTATGATCAGTTACCCAGTTCGAAAGTCGTCTTAGCAAAATCGAGGCAAACAACTTCATGGCTGCATTTATGCAGGATATGCCCCTGTAGTTGGAAACTGATGTAGGGTCTCCTTTCTTGTAGATTGGGAAAATTATGCTTTCCCTAAAGCTATTTGGAGTGCTGGCTGAGCGCAGGATCTGATTATAAGCGTGCGTCATCATGTTGATGCACAGAGGGGTGGCATTCTTAAAGAATTCGACAGGAACTCGGTCAAGTCCTGGGGCTTTGTTAAGTTTCGCCGTTTTAATGGCCAGACGCACTTCCGAATTAGAAATGCACGCATCAAGGACTTCCACTGTCATGTACGGGAGCGCATATTCAAATTGGGCTGGAGGATTACTCACAAACAATGTCATTTTGAAGTGTTCAGCGAGACTGGAGGCGTCCGCTTGTATGGGATTTCTCGAAAAACTCCCGTTTAGCTTTCTTGCTGCCCAAAACTCTTTGCTGCTGTTGACCCTGGCTATTTCAAATTCAATGTGCTGATAGTACTGCTGCTGCTTAATTTTGCATAGGTTCTTAAAGGCGCTATTTGCTTCCTGATAGCTGGTCCTAGAGTCTGGTGCGTTTTCCATCCTAGCAAGCTGAAGTAGATCCATCGAAAGTTTACGAGCTGCCTTGCAGTCCGCATCAAACCAGGGCTGTGAAAACGATGTAGTATGTGGCCTTTGCATGCAGGCGGCAGCCTTGGAAATGCTTTGGGTTATCAGGTCGATGTCAGGTTCCGCTTGACCCATAGAGGAGAGTAGACTGTTTAGCTTAGAGCCATAAGCACCTGCCCATCTTCGCGCCATTTAAGCTTTGGTAGAAGATGATTTTTATTTCCGTGAAAGTACAGCTCACTTCTCAACTCAATACAGACTTCTACCGGCATGTGGTCAGAAAATATTTCGCCTTTCACTGTTAAGTCGGTAACAATATCATTCCATTTGCCCCGCACCATCCAATAGTCGATTACTGAGCTTCACTGATGTTTGAGAAAAGTAAGATGTCTTTAGAATCGCCCTTTGTTCAACCATTTAGCGTTAGCAGGTCCAGTGTCTCACACATTTCAATTATCTTTACGCCCCTATTATTTACGATCTTGTCCCTAAAAATTTCTGGTTGTGCACGCAAAGCCCCTAGCCGTATCAACACCTTCCGTGAATCCTTGAAGAGTCCCACATCGCGCGTTGAAATCTCCCGTGACTAGAATGTTTTCATTCCCTATTTCCATGCAGAGGTCATAAAGTTCCTCGAAATCTGCGTTCCAATTGTTGCAATTGAGATAAACTGGTATAATGTGGAAGGCATCATTTGCTATTTCGCATCTTCATACTGTTGAGGATCCTATATTTGTGTAGTTCATTCGGTATAAGTTGGCAGTGATTTTCTTTATTCCATAAAGACGACCACCACTAGCTCGACCTCTATTTGCCGAACGTCGAGCTGGAGTCCAGTGGAGGTTGAAATCATGAAAATAGTTCTCGTATTCGGAAAAGTTTTGATCAACAAAGGTTTCAAAGAGTAGGACAATATCGAAGGAATTAATGAAATCAAAAAATTTTCTGTGTATCAGTTTACTGTGGAGTCCAGCGATATTGTAGGACAGGATCTTAAAACTACTATTTGTATGGCTGATGGTTTTTACAAGTTTTTTTTCCTCGATGCTTGAAGTGTTTCATAATTTATAATATGTGGATTCAAGCCGGGGAATCTTGCCTTCAGAATGGGGAATCCTTTCTCCTTGTTGCACATCAGCTCCTTATTTACATTGAAATAGAACCAGTCATTTTCAATTTTCATCGAGTCATTTTTAATAAGGATCTTCTCGTCCGCTTTCATGCCTTTTAGCTTAATCTTCAATTGAAAAGTGCTGCTTTGTACTGTTGTCGTTGTTCACAAAGATCCTTTTCAACGTAAATGATTGTGCCCACGAGGTTTCTTGCATTTTTCATATCTGGTTTGCGGCTTCCACAGACTCCATTTCAGCAATCAGCTGCCTTCCGGCTGCTCGTTCAGAAAGAGTTCTCACATTTCGAATAGCTGGAGCGTTTATTTTCAGTTTTTTTGTGCACAGCTCGTGCACGGCTTCACGGGGATCCTTATTTTTCGGCATGTTTCTGAAAATAACATTATTTTGCTTAGCTTGAGTTAACAGCCTTTGGATGTTGGCTTGATCTTTTAGTTGTTCCTCTCGTATTTTCTCCAGTTCGTGCTTTAGCATTTGATTCTCCGCTTTGATGTCTTCTATTATATCATATTTCAAATATAATAATAATTTTTATTATATAAATTGAAAATAATAAATACTTGTCAATTTTTATAATAAAAATTGAAAATAAAAGTTTAGCCTGTTTTCGAATTTACCGCAAAAACATAGCATATATGCGTTTTTCCCACTCTTCTTGGATTCTTTTTTGGGCTTTAATTTTGTTACACTCATAATTATTAATTACGGTAAAGCTGCTTCTATTAATAACTTACTATTAAAGTCATCGAGTAGCCAAGAAGTTGAATATAAATCCATCGACTGTGTTGGAGAGATTGAAGATGCAGTTCACTATCCAGTCGAGGTATTAAATTCGCTAAACCCAGCAGGACTTCCACCCCATAATCTCATTCTTGATGTGGGTGCACCAATTATGTTACTGCGCAAACTGAATGCGCCAAAACTACAAAAACGTTATTGAATCCACCATATTAACTGGTTGTGCAAAAGGAGATACTGTTTTTCTACCTAGAATCCCTCTTATACCATACCTCTTAAGGTATGTTTTGCTATTACAATAAATAAATCACAAGGACAGTCTTTAAAACTGGCTGGCCTAGATTTAGAGGGGGATTGCTTCTGTCATGGATAGCTTTATGTGGCCTGCTCAAGAGTTAGTTTCTCTAACAGCTTGATGATTTTTGCACCTGATAAAGTAACAAAAAACGATGTTTACAAAGATGTTCTACAATGAAAATAGTAAAATACTATTAAAGTGCTATATTGTGAAATCTTTGTTGTGGAATAGATCTATTGGAGATACGTTAAAAAAAAACTCGTCAAATCCTCTACCTCTGCGCTGGTGTGGAAATGAGATCTTTACCAACTTAATATTCAACTTAGTTAAATGTTAAAACAAGACTGTTTTTGTGGTTAAGCCAAACTAACTAAAAACGAAGCACAGATTTTGTGTCTTTAAAATTTTATTCATAGTTATCTTATTTAATTTATTATTTCTTTTAGAAAACGAAGCCAAGTTTTTTCTTCTGTTATTCCGATTTTTAAACTCAATTGATCCCGTTAAATCGCACTCCCTCCCTCCACCCCTTTTACACCACTAGCAATCGAAGCCGCGGGTATAACCTGGTTTATAAATATAGATTGTCGCCAGAACTAAAATAAGAAAATTTAATTAATTTTAAAGCTTTACAATATTTGATTTGGTCCATATGTGGAAACTGACACTATTAATCTTCGTCGGATCTTCGTGTCTTGTCTTTACATTAAAATATTGGCTGCACGTACGGCTCCCTTGCTCGCTCCTGGCTTTGTCAAAGCTGATCCGCCCCCATCACCCACTGTCTTCTGGATTTTATTCTCTTGAATGGGGGTCTGTTGATTTCCCTCGCCCTCGTTGCTTGTCTTCCAATCCTTATCGGACATCTCCTTGACCAGGGACTCTGTGATTTGCGGAGCAATATCGACCTGAGACAACATATCGGGCAGATTTACTTGCCCATCGGTCTTACCCTGGCCAATCTGACCTTCAACGCCGACATCCTCGTCCGCTGGTCTAGAACCTGACGGTTTCTCTCCCACATTTTTGAATCTGAGATTTTAGTGTCAAGCCCCTGGAAATGGCAAAGACTGTTGCAGTTGGCCTTCCAGTTGGACTCAGCTGGGCGTCGAAATTCATTGGCAGGCAACGATCTTTCGCCTTACCGTGCAATTCTTTGGGTGTCAATTCACTCTCGATGGCCAAGGCTTTGCCAGAGGCCCTGGAAATGTCACAGCTACCATTTGCAGGGCCCTCGGGCAAAGCCTTGGCCATTGGATTGAACTGATACCCAAGGAAGTGCAGGAAGTACGCAGCGCCAGCGTGCTGCGTAGACTGTTGCAATGGGCCTATTAAGTATGTTACGTGCGTCTGACGGACGATTAGCCGGCCTTGAATATAAGATTCCCGACGCTGCCGGAGAAGCTGCGGCTGGGCGCGCCTCCTTCTGATGTCCAATCACTTTACTATTGATCTCGGGTTTATTATGACACGCCACATCGACTAGCTTCTCATTCATAAACTTCTGGGCCAACATGCCCAGACATTTGCCTGCAAACAAAACATTCAAGTCCTTGGTAATTACCCTCTGTAAAGTGTGGACCAAAGCTTCATACGCGCCACCCTCCAACTTGGGATGGTCAGTGAGCAGCTTCTCCAGCGACTCTGCGCAAAGTTCCGTTTTTTCCTCCAATATGTCGTGGAAATGTTCGGGTCACTTGCTGAGTATGTCAATTTCCTCAATGCCCGCATCACCATCATCTGGAAATCGAATGGAGTGTATTACAACCTTAAGGAACTTCTTCAAAAATGAAAATGCACTTGAACCAATGTAGTTTACCTTCACGAGCAGCCATTACGTTCATCTTAGTTATTGTGTAGACCAAACAAGTTCTGGTCTGTAGTGGTCTGTAGTCTGTAGTGTTATATGATTTAATGTGTTGACACATAAATTTATCTTTTTATACTCTGTACCGAAGGTACATAGAGTATATTAAGTTTGTGCAAAAGTATGTAACCGGGAGAAGGAATCTTTTCTGACCCTATAAAGTATATATATTCTTGATCAGCATCAACAGCCGAGTCGATATAGCCATGTCCTTCTGTCCGTCTGTCCGTCCGTCCGTATGAACGAAGAGATCTCAGAGATCGTAAGAGATAGAGGTTTGACATGTATGGGACATATATTTCTTATACTTGCAGGCAGATCAAGTTTATTTTCAATTTTTGCCACGCCCCCTCCCGCCCCCGCAATTTGGAAAAAACTTCATATCTCCTACAGTTTTGGAGATAGATCGTTCGTTCCTTCTAGGGATACCTTGTAAACAAAATTATTTATCGATTTGCTGAAGGGATGATAAAGATCGGATGAACGATACTCAAGTTCTGGGCAAAAAACGGCCAGTTAACACCATTTAGATTTCTGACCTACAGCATAAACATCTTGGTCTTTGGTTAATTCATTTCCTCTGGGTATTTCCAGCCTCACTTGAAATAATACATAGACCTGGCTTTAAGGACAAAATAGAAAAGCTTTAGAATTTTATGGGCTTAGACCAAGAACATTTTGTACCTACTTTTTGAAGAGTTATTTTAATTCAAAAATATTTTAGGCTTGACTTTAGAAGTAATTAGACTTCGACGAAGAATATTTTGCATGTATTTTGAGAGTATATCGGGTTGTATTTAAGACCGAAACAACCTAATAGTATGATCAAAAAGATTGTATAATAGTTCGAAGTGTGCTTAATATATCCCGAAACAGTCTTAAAACAAGTATTTCTAGATTGAAAAAATCGTACTATAAATAAGTGTTTAGTACTTTAATGAAGTATTTTTTACTTACCGTACAGTTGACATCGTTTGTACTTGATTCAAGGACAAAGTCCTTGGTTTTTTTTTACTGACTGTGGTATTCCTGAAAGCGATTTAGATTTGATTTAGATTTTGTGAATGTCTCGAATACAATAATTATTTCGGACAAGAGCAGAATCGATCTGGCTCAGCTATATACCACACGTCACGACAGAAACCTACTGGACGCCTTGCCATTCTAGGGAACGAGAAGATATAGCCCATTTCGTTGCACGATGTCCGATGCTAGGCGAGTTACGGTCACTGCACTTTGGACAATGAAGCATGACAACACAAAAATTGCACGAATTGTTAAATGCTCAAAGTTGGCATACATTTCTTGAATACCTCAAAGAGGCTACCAAACACCAGCAAGAAATAATGATGACGTCTAACCTGAACATTCCAATCGCATCCTGGTGGAGAACGGCGTAGTATCTCGCGACGAGCGGGGACAGCTGCTGGTAGTACCCACCTCAAGACTAGATATATCAGGAAAACGGCATACCGCCAAGCCTTTATTTATTCTATTTTATTTCATTACATATTTATAGAGTAGGGAACTGCCACGAGCTGTAAGGAGTAAGCTCGTTCACCCTAGCTACAAATGCTACAAGTAAACTCAACGCTCGTACCTCGCTGAGCTCGTTCAAGAGCAGCTGCTCGACGAAATCTAAATCAAATATAAATCACTTGCAGGAATACCACTAGTATTAAAATTAATTTCTTTACGTTTTTCTACACTTTTTGTGTTGATGTCATCATAGCAACCCATTGTCAATGCTCAGTGTGGATTGTCATTGTGTGTAATTTGGAGTTTATCAAATCAAAAATATTCATAATGCCTCTGGAACAAGTGGTCATTTCCTACGTGCGCAGTGCAAAGTGGCTTAATGTTGTCTTGATGCTCAATTCAAAGGACAGATCTCAAGACAAGGATCGCAAACCCATCGAAGTTAGTCCCTTTGGATTTCGATGGAAAGAGAGCGGCATAGAGCATCGCATCATGCTGGAATCTTTCTTTGAGCTCAGTAGCAAGTCGAAAGACTCGCAGACGGCGGCGGAGGAACATTGCAATAAGGTGACCTTTGGTCTAAGCCTGAAGAAAATCAATCACCAAAAGCTGAATCAGTCCACAGTTGAGGTACAAATTGATGATCTACGTTTGTGCCTGAGTGAGGTGACGCAATGCTCGTTCCACTGCAGCAACTGCTCTAACGAGCTGGTGGGAATGCATCGCTATGCCAGAGTCAAGCCTATTCCTGCTTATACAATGGAACCCCAAACGTTTTTCTGTCTTGCAAATAAAGTGCCTGGCTATCCGCACGAGGATGAGCTATTCTTTGGTCTAAACTACATTGTGGTTTCTGCAAGACTACTTCAGGCTCGGGTGGAGCAAGCCAGCAGCACTCGTTTTATGCACTGCCAACGTTGCCAGCAAGTGGTTGGTGAAGCTTTGGGAGAGAATGCGGCGGTGCAGTTCCATGCTGATGCTTTACGTGTGGCTCTGTTACCTACCGATGACAGTCCAATGCAGCTTCAAGAGATTTTCGGCCATATCACAGCTACTCAATTGATGCTACGTCTGCTGCACGATGCTGTACCCATTAGTTTCAACAAAACGCGTCTTTTCCTCAAGACTGTGCGCCCAGATGGTCAACTGCAGTACCTTCTGCTGGTGGTTAATACGCTGCAGGTGCACCTGCTACGTTCCAAGCTGTCTCTAGCTGAGGATCCTTACGGCATAGACTCTGATAAGAAATATTGCGACACTAACAGCGAAAGCAGGCACAGCACCACCAGCTCCAGCACCAGAACCGGCAAAAGCTCCAGCAGTGAAAAAAGCAGTGATCCTCAGAGCTTGCTCGATGAATCTCGACTTAAACGAAAACGTAAGTCTGTTAACCTAGTGGAGTTGAGTGGCTATCGGGGCTGCCGCCTCAAGTATCTGTACTTAAGCTCGGATGAAGAACTCTCGGCCAATGACGATTTTATACAGCAATGGCGTAGTGAAGGGACACGCATGCTACGCATCTCCTATGGCATGATGAGGGAATTGGTTCTGGAAATGAATGTCAATGAACACTTGGTGGCCTCACTGGAGAAATTGCCGTCACCCCAGAAACGAGCTGATGAGCCCCGTGTCAGTTATGTCATCTATGAAACGGATGACGAGCTTTATGCCAGGCAAAAGACGTATTAGATATGCATAAATCAAATAATTATCAATAGACTCCCATTTTTTTTCCGACATAATTTCGGTTTTTTTTTCATCGGTTAAATAAATTCATTCTTATGCATATGAAAAACTCGTTCTATGCATTTTTTGTCGTTATTAAATATTAAGGAGTTTGGGATCATCTTCGATTTTTGACTATTCAAAAATATGAAATCGTTGCTAGTGCGCGAATTTTTGGCCAAAAACTACACCCCAATAATGCCGCAGTCACCGTATTTCCTCGACGTGCCCCCTGTGATCGATCATGACAACGCTACGACACAATTGATAATGGCGGCATCGAAGGAGGAGTTAAACATGGTCACAAAAAAGGATTTTTTCAAGTGCTTCGAGGATTAGAAGAAGCGTTGGCATAAATGTTTTGTATCCGATAAGGAATATTTTGAAGCAGACAAATTAGATATTAATCAATGAATAAATTCTTTATGAAAAATCACATTGTTTGTGTAAGGGTATCTGGTCGTCACCCAACTCCAAGCACAAGAGCATGAAGCTTTTCACCACGGGCTTGAAAGTCCCCACATTAAGCTTAAGCTCTAGATATACATAGTTTTGTAAGGCAATTGTATCAAGAAACCCAAACCCTCAACAAGTGGATATTATACGTGAAGAACAGAGGAAAACTTGTGTCACCTTCTTTTGGAAAGAACGAGCAGAGCCACCCCCCTACTTACATTTTGGTCCATTCGAGCCAGATCTCCTACAAAAATTCTAACTTCTGCATCTGCACCAGCTCGCAAGGTGGATGCTGCTGTTTATTCTACAACAAACACAAGCTAAGTACATATCCAAGTGCATACATATAACAATCAAAGTGTGAAACGCCGGCGGAGGTGTTCTTTTTTGTCAAAAAATATAATTTAAAAGTGTATTCACACATACATACATGTAAGTGCGGTGAGAGTGCGTACATACCAGTGCAGATCACCCCCCAGCAATGTACATACGTACATGCATAGCATTGTCCACTAATATATGTACGTATGTATGTTTATACACTTCAACCAGCGCAGTGAATGTTAAAGTGAAATCCAAATAAAATCGAAATCCTCTTCATCATTTTAACGTTCATATATATGCATTTTCGCTTACACTAAGAAGTGTTATTTTCATCTACAATTCAAAGCTATAAAAATTCATAAACATACATATGTATAAACCTCCGCCAAACACAAGCACACACACACATAAATTCGCAAATTGCATTACATTTAAAATTCACACACACATCCATACATGCATGCCTACTAACATCCATCTGTTTTAAAATAATACCAACTGTGCAAACATTTATAAAATCCAATTTGCATCCACTATTTGCATACATACTAAAATACATACAGTCATACATCATCAAATCATAAGGGGCATACACATACCTACACACACATACACACAGTTTTGGCGCTAAAACTGTTACATACATTTACGTAAATAAATACATCCACTTACACATATATATTTTCGCGCCAAATTGTGAATACATATAAAGAGATAATTTATGTGTGACCGTTTTTGCTCCACATATAAATACCAAAGCAGCAGATCAATTGGATTAGAAAAATTGAACAGAAAATAATACAAACAAATAAAAAATCATTCGACATTTCCAGCATTCGATCATCTTTATTTACATATTATTGCTACATTTTCTGGGAGTAAAATTGCAGTGAGCATAAAAAACCCAGTAATAATTTCGAAATCCTAGTCCGATTCCAATCGTTCCAATTAACTTTAATCAAAATTAAAAATATTTTTGGGCAAACAGTGAGTGAAAATACAGTGTATAAATACATTGTGTTACAATTCCACGCTTTTTCTTGCGTTTTTTGTTCCCATATATTCATCTTATTTGATTTCTGAATTTTCTTTTGTGCGAGGGAAAGTTATAAACGATTAATACTCTTGCATAGTATGTCAGGGAGTAATCCAGGCGGCAAGAAGCAGTTATCTGTACCATCCAATCGCGATTCCAAGCGAACGTCTTCCGCTCCCCGAACACCCAATATAAGCACTCCAACTACACGGCCAACACGTCCAAAGAGCGAAAGTTCAGTAACAAAGGTTGCAAAAACACAATTAGCTGACCAGACTCCTCGATACACTCGGTCAACGGTCCAAAAAGCACAGAGTACAGCTAAAATGGCGCTTAATAATTTTACTTTCGTGTCAGACAGACTCAGTCAATTCGAAACCAGACTTTCTACTGCTTCTTCTACTGAAGCGACACTACATATGCTTCAAGTTCATCGTGACCATGTTCGCACCCTATGGGAAAAGGTCGATCAAGAGTACGAGGTGTGTTCCAAAGCCCTCACTCAAGAAGGCAGTGTTGATTTACCAGTCCTGCAGGGAAAATATGATCACTGTTACACTGTATATGCGAGATGTTCAGCTAAGCTGAGTGATCAAATTGAAGTCGCTGCGGCCAGTAGACAAGCAGCAGCGTCTGTGTCAAGAGGCTGCGTCCTTCCTCCATGTGACACAGAAGTCTTTACTGGTGACTATTTGAAATGGCCGACCTTCCGGGATCTTTTTTCAGCAGTGTATGTCAACAATCCAAGGCTTAGTGACGTTGAAAAACTTTTCCATCTCACCGCTAAGACTAGTGGTGAGGCCAAGGAAATTGTGTCTAAATCCCCACTTACAAATGAGGGTTTTCAATCAGCCTGGTCGAATCTAAAGGAAAGATTTGAGAATAAGCGGCTACTGGTTAACAACCAACTTAAGGTACTTTTCAATGTATCCGCTGTCCTCGAAGAATCTGGAGCTGCTTTGAGAAAACTTCAGAGCACTATCCAGGGATGCTTGACGGCACTACAGTTGCACAAGGTCAGCATCGAAAACTGGGATTGCATCCTTGTGTTTCTTTGTGGTTCTAAGTTGCCGAAAACAACTCTTTCGTTTTTTGAACAATCTCTTACCAACAAAACAGAGATTCCGTCCTGGCTACAACTAAATTCCTTTTTATCAGAGCGATATCGGACCCTGGAGTCTATAGAAGACATGCAATCGAACACAAGCTTGCAAAATAGGCAAAAACCTTTTAGAAAAGACCCTCCATTCAAAAACATAAGAACATTCGAGACCAAGGTCAGCGTTAAGACACAGTCGTGTAAATTATGCTCCAAAGAAAATCATCCGATACGTCTATGTCCTCGCTTTGTCGAAATGCCAGTAAACGAAAGAGAAAGTTTTATAAAGCAGCTAAAATTGTGCTTAAATTGTTTCGCTAGGGGGCATCTCGTAAAGGATTGCAACAGTGCTCATAACTGTTACAAATGCAAAGGACGTCACAACACACTCCTTCATCGTGACGGGTCTTCTCGAGGCCCCACAGTTCCCATTTCCTCGAATCAAGCGGTTTTGAATACCACTGCTCCAGATATACAGTCCACTTCATCCCAACAGCCAAATATTCAAAACTACTTCGCTGCCAACAGGCAAGGCATTCTCCTAGGAACTGCTCTTATCGAAGTATGTCATTTGGGCACAAAATATACGGCGCGCGCTCTGATCGATTCAGGATCAGAAGCCACTTTCATATCAGAACGACTGTTCAAATTGGTTAAGCTACCTTACCAATCCATTCAAGCGCAAGTTTCAGGATTGAACCGCGCCGTGGCAGCGCAGCCTCACAAGCTCTGTCATTTCCATATTGGCTCTCCTTCAAGGCCAAGAATCCAAATTGAAGCAACGGCATTTGTGCTCCCACACTTAGCGGGAAACTTGCCATCATATAGTATCGAACAAAGCACTTTAAAAGATCTGCCAGACCTCCAGTTGGCTGATCCATCCTTTTATCAGAGTGCTCAGATAGATGTTCTGATTGGTGCTGATTTACTTCCATCCATTTGGCTGGGTGGATCTTATCCGAACATATGTGGTACGCTTCTCGGCCAGGAGACCATCTTTGGTTGGATTCTAACAGGTCCAGTTTCGGAAGCAACGTCCAAACAAATTTCGGCCTTTTCTACTCAGGTTTCTATAAGCCCAGAGGCGAGACTAGAAAAACTTCTCACCAAGTTTTGGGAGGTGGAGGATGTGCCAGTAGAGGTTGTAAAAGAATCCGATGCTTTTTGTGAGAACAACTTTGTTCGAACTACACGAAGGAACGAGGACGGTAGGTATATCGTCACTCTTCCATTCCAGGATCCTAATAACATCAACTTGGGTCATTCAAGGTCTCTGGCACTTGCTCAATTCCTAAGAAATGAAAGTCGATTGAAAAGAAATATCCCTCTGAAAGATCAATATGACTCAGTAATAAAGGAGTATTTGACTTTAGGACATATGAAACAAGTTCCACCAAGTGATAACTCCAATTCCTACTATTTGCCTCATCATGCTGTCTTTAAGCCTGACAGCACCACTACTCAAGTCCGCGTTGTATTTAATGCTTCAAGTCCAACATCGAACGGCAAAAGCCTCAATGATCTCCTTCGTCCAGGACCGGTTCTCCAATCCGACCTGACCCTACAAATTCTGAGGTGGCGTTTTTTCCGCCATGTGTTTAATGCGGACATAACAAAAATGTATCGTCAGATCCTTGTAGATCCGCAACACACGTGCTTTCAGAGAATTCTCTTTCGTAACCAAGAAGGAGAACTCTGTGACTTCGAGCTAAACACGGTCACATTTGGAATAAATTGTGCTCCATTTTTGGCGATACGTGTGTTACAACAGCTAGCTCAAGACGTACTTTCTCAGTATCCTCTTGCAAGTGACATCATTGCCAAAGCAATGTATGTGGACGATGTGTTAGCGGGGGCTCATACGCCGCACCACGCGAAGTCGGCCATAGCAGAACTCCGAATGGCTCTCGAAAGCGCAGGATTTCCATTGAGGAAGTGGACATCTAATACAAAAGATGTGTTGAGCGATATTCCTAAGGACCATCTATTGCGTGCGGATTTCCTTGAAATAGATGATGCCAGCACAGCGAAAACATTGGGAATTCGATGGCACGCAAGATCTGATGAATTCTTTTTCCTACCCTCCACACCTCCAGTAAGATCTACCTACACAAAAAGGGAAGTTCTATCCGAAATTTCTAAGCTGTTTGACCCAGCGGGTTGGCTGGCGCCCTTTGTGGTGCAGGCGAAAATTTTCATGCAAGAGATTTGGCTATTGCAACTCGGTTGGGATGATCCACTGCCATCCGAACTCATCCGCAAGTGGGTGGAATTCGTAAAAAGTTATCCTAGTCTAATCGATATTCGAATCCCAAGATGGGTTGGTTATCATCCAAAAGTGAGGTTGCAGTATCACGGATTCTGTGACGCTTCCCAACGAGCTTACGGCGCGGCTATTTACGTTCGAGTAGAAACCAAGAATGAAGTTTCGATTCATCTCCTAAGCGCAAAGTCTAGGGTAGCTCCTGTAAAAACCGTATCCTTACCACGATTAGAGCTTTGCGGTGCTGTGCTCCTGGCAGAAATATCTGCAGCACTCTTTAAAAAGCTGCCGGCATCCGATTTTGAGTCGTACTATTGGACTGACTCCACCATAGTATTGGCTTGGTTAAACAAGCCCCCCTGCAAGTGGACTACGTTTGTAGCGAACAGAGTAGCGAAAATAACGCAGTCCACCGATGCTTCAAAATGGTCACACGTTCGTTCTGAATTCAATCCAGCAGACCTAGCCAGCAGAGGCTTGTCATCACAAGAACTGGTGGACAACAATTTGTGGTGGCATGGACCAGAGTGGCTTCCGCTACCACAGAGTCAGTGGCCAAGGTCAGTAGAAACTGTTCACGAAACAGACGTGGAACAGCGATCCATCAAATGCAATTTCGGAAAGTTGCCACCTGTCCTTGATATCCTTGAACGCTTTTCCAGCTTTGACAAAGCCTTGCGGGTAATTACCTATGTTATCCGATTTATCAATAGTTGCAAACGTAAATCCACACATATCCCAGGAGAACTCAGTGCAAAAGAGCTGTCTGAGACTCAAGAACTGCTCATCAAGGCTACTCAACGTAGAGAATTCTCTAAAGAGTATAACTGTTTAGTCAGCAATAAGCAGATTCCGTCATCGAGCAGCATTTTGAATTTAAACCCTTTTATCGATAATCACGGTGTCCTAAGAGCGTGCGGTCGTACAAGAGCATCAGACACTCTTAGCTATGATGAGCGTCATCCTGTAATAATTCCATATACATGTTGCTTTGCCCGCCTACTAGTTCGTTTTACTCACCACATAATTCTCCATGGAGGAAATCAATTGGTGATTCGCCTAATCCGTGCAAAATATTGGATTCCTAAGCTCAGAGTTCTGGTTAAAACAATCATTAGCTCGTGCAAAGTTTGCCTGATCCATAAGAAGAAGCTACAGACGCAACTCATGGGAGACTTGCCGGCCGTAAGAACCACTTGGTCTCGCCCCTTTACTCATACGGGTGTTGACTTTGCGGGACCATTCGATATAAAAAACTATACCGGTCGAGCGTGTCTTATTACCAAGGGGTACGTGTGCGTTTTTGTGTGCTTTACCACAAAGGCCATCCATCTCGAAGCCACATCGGATCTGACAACAGAGAAGTTTTTGGCTGCTTTTGCACGTTTTGTGGCAAGACGTGGGTGCCCTCAGCAGATGTATTCCGACAATGGCAAAACTTTTGTAGGAGCCTCGAAAGCTCTCTCACGAGATTTCTTGGAAGCTACTAAGAACCTCATCACTGCAAAATATAGCCACCAGTCTGTATCCTGGCGTTTCAACCCTCCAAGCGCTCCACATATGGGTGGTTTGTGGGAAGCGGGCGTAAAAAGTTTCAAGACACTCTTTTACAAGTCGACTTCAACTCTCAAATACACGTTCGAAGAGTTGTCTACTCTCCTTTCGAAGATTGAGGCGTGCCTTAACTCAAGGCCACTCTCTCCTATGTCCGAAGATCCAACGGATTTGTTGGCTCTAAGCCCCGGTCATTTTCTGGTCGGAGGCCCACTCCTGTCAGTTTCTGAACCAGAAATTACGCAAAACGCAACCAGCATCCTCAATCGCTGGCAACGCCTGAAAGCGCTTAATCAACAGTTTTGTTTTAGATGGAAGGAGGAGTACCTAAAGGAGTTACATAAGCGAAACAAATGGCAATCCCCGTCCAGAAATATCCAAATTGGAGACATGGTCATCATAAAGGAAGACAATATCCCAACCAACGAGTGGCGTCTCGGTCGGGTTCAACTGACCTATCCAGGCGCCGATGACAAAGTCCGAGTGGTCGACGTTATGACTGCTCGTGGTGTGATCAAAAGGCCCATAGCCAAACTAATCCTTCTCCCAATAGATGATGCAACTCAGATCCAACCAACCAACTAAATAATCCTATATCCTATAGAGCGCAGATCCATCCAATCAACTAACTAATCCTCGTGTCGTCCCTTTAATTTTTATACAAAAAAACCTAATCATTTATATCATCCTCTTCTATCAGACACAAATTGTATTATGGCACCTCGTCCCCGTGAACTGGAGCGCAAACGTCCCCGAGGAACTGATTCGTTCCGATGCCGAGTTTGTCGCGGAATCCATCCCCTACGGAAATGTCAGCGCTTCCTAAGGCTGAACATTGAGAAGCGGCTCCGGGCAGTATTAATTAATAAATACTGCCCCAATTGTCTCGCCCATCAACACTCCGGTCGCTCCTGTCTCAGTGGGGACAAATGCCGAGTCTGCCAAAAGGACCATCACACGCTACTCCATATGCGTGAGAGACGTCGCTCTCCATCTCCTGCAAGGTCAACTCGATCGAGTTCCATGGCCCCTGCGACATCCTTGCAGACTCTTCTGCAGCACAAAACCATCTGTGTCCTGCCTACAGCGACCGTGATGGTATTTAATGGAGAGAAGACCTTTGAGGCGAGGGCGCTAATCGATCCTTGCTGTCCGCTTAGCCACATCGATGCGTCTTTTGCAAAGGCCTTGGGGTTATCCGTCACACGCATCGGTGCTGACTCGGCGTGTACAGCAGTCCTACGGTCAAAGACGACTTCGTCTTTCACAAGAGAGACGATTTTCAAGGCAGACTCGGCTTTCCACTGCCGAACACCTACAAAGGCCATCAGCGAAGGGATGCAGGAGAAGTTTGCCAACATGATCCTGGCAGACGATCGCTGGTTTCGTCCGTCATCCGTAGCCATGGTGCTGGGATCAGATGTCTACCCGGACATAATACTGCCTGGTCTGCTACCTAGCCAAGGAGGCGGTCCTTTAGCCCAAAATTCGATATTTGGATGGATACTGTCGGGCTCATGTGCACAATGAAGCCTTTGTCCTGCTTCTTCCATTATTTTGCAATAATATTGCAAGGCGGCCGGAATGTTTGTGTAAGGGTATCTGGTCGTCACCCAACTCCAAGCACAAGAGCATGAAGCTTTTCACCACGGGCTTGAAAGTCCCCACATTAAGCTTAAGCTCTAGATATACATAGTTTTGTAAGGCAATTGTATCAAGAAACCCAAACCCTCAACAAGTGGATATTATACGTGAAGAACAGAGGAAAACTTGTGTCACCTTCTTTTGGAAAGAACGAGCAGAGCCACCCCCCTACTTACACACATGATTCCCGATACTTTTTGAACAAACCTTGAATATCAGAACCGCTTAACCATCAAGGCCGCTGCTATGCGCATTTATAAGAAGGTTTCGCCGCTCACTTTAGCTAGCAGCCTGGCGGTTACTTGGAGGTCTTCCTTGCCACCGGAATGTCGAATAAAAAGTTTATAGAAAACCAATAAAACGAACGCTTTTCCAGCTATTGGCACCAGGTGTGAAGTAAATGGGCATGAAAAAGCTTTTAGCACTTTTCCTTTCACATTCGTCGGTAAACCGTTGCTCCCTTTCTCTTGTGCGAAATGGCGCTATGGAGCTAACTATTAGTTTCTTATTGGAATTCGCTTAAAAGGACAAATAATCTCAGAGATCTAAGCTTTTACGTTAAGGTATGTGGGAGCGCACTCTGGAGGAATATCCCGAAATGTACCGACATCATACAATTGACCTAAAACCCGCTTTGTAAGCATAATCTTAATAAAAAGTGTGATTTTTATGCCATTTGGTTTTGCAGTGAACATTTTTTGACACCTTGATGAGTAACATGTGGCAGTTCCAAAAAAGGTCAGTAAGGTTTGCCATTTCATCATGAATAGACTTAAGCTAAGTTCACACAGGCAAATAATTTAACAAATTTTTAGGAAATATTGATGAAAATTTTACAAAATAACCATGATTTTAGATTTTGCAAGACTTAAAACAAAAACTGATGTTTCATTCACTAACAATTTAATCAAATATGGCCGATAAGTTTGCCAATTGACCAAGTTAACCAAATTTTCATCAAAAATTTCCAAAAATTGGTGTGAACTTAGCCTAACGAATGAACAGCGCTTGCAAATCATTGAATTCTATTATCAAAATGCGTGCTCTGTGAGAAATGTGTTTTATCCAAAAATAGGTTAATAACACAACCGTAATATAACCGTAAGCGGAAAAAAGCGATCGGCCAAAACAACAACCGTAACCTTAACCGTTATTTGTTTCGGTTTTAATCTCTGCTTAAAACTCATAAAAACTTTGTTAATATTAATGCAATTTGATCAGTTAAGAGTTCAAGTTTTGTTCCTCATTATTCTATTTGACCCAAAAAGGTTTAATAAACTGTTGGTAAAAGCAAAACGTAGACCAAATGTCCCCACAAAATTTGCAACATTTGAAAACAACCATAAGAGGTTTCTGGAACACCGACAATTGCTTTTGGGCTTTTAGAGGTTTGTAGAACATGCCTGAATGTGTTTTTTCTATATTTTGCTGTGTTGTTGTTTCTAAAAAGTAAATTAATTTTAAAATTTATTTTATATTAAATAAATTTTCTTTGTTTTTTTTTTTATTTAACTTTACTTTCCATCACTGGAAAGGAAGGAGCGCTCAGCAACCAAGAAGCGTAGAGCGAAGAAATCGTGAGTTCAAATCAGCGTGGACCCGAAGATTTTTATACCCTTGCAAAGGGTATTATAATTTTGCCCAGAAGTTTGCAACGCATAGAAATATTCATTTCCGACCCCATACACTATATATATTCTTGATCAGGGGGACGAGCTGAGTTCATTGAGCTTTGTCCGTCCGTCTGTCTGTCCGTCTGTCTGTCCGTCTGTCTGTCCGTCTGTCTGTCCGTCTGTCTGTCCGTCTGTCTGTCCGTCTGTCTGTCCGTCTGTTTCTACGCAAACTAGTCTCTCAGTTTTAAAGCTATCGAGCTGAAATTTTGCACAGAGTCTTCTTTTTACTGCACGCTGCTAATATGTCGGAACCGACCGGATCGGATCAGTATATCTTATAGCTGCCATAGGAACCATCGGTCGAAAAATGGGTTTTAGTGAGAAAAACTTTTTTGTTTTCAATGTTAACGTAATTAAACTCGGTCATTAATAATATTATTCACTTTCAAACAGATTTGAAAATTTTGGTCAAAATCGGATGACTATATCTTATAGCTGCCATAGGAACCATAGGTCGAAAAATGGGTTTTAGTGAGAAAAACTTGTTTGTTTTCAATGTTAACGTGATTAAACTCGGTCATTAATAATATTATATGCTTTCAAACAGGTTTGCAAATTTTGGTCAAAATCGGTTGACTATATCTTATAGCTGCCATAGGACCGATCGGTCGGAAAATGGGTCTAAGTGAAAAAAAACTTTTTTGTTTTTAAGTAAATCGTTCTTAAGGTCGGTGATTATACATATTATTAGCTTTCAAACTAATTTGAAAAAGTTGATCGACATCGGGTGACTATATCTTATGGTTGCCAAAGGACCGATCGGTCGAACATGAGTCTTGGTAAAAAAATTTTTTGTTTAGTTTTGTTAGCGTCCTTAAACTCGCTGATGACTTATTTTATATGCTTTCAAATAGATTCGCAAAATTGGGCCGAAATCGGATGACTATATCTTAAGGCTGCCAAACGGCCGATCGGTTGGAAATTGAGTCTTAGTAAGAAAAACTTTTTTCAGACGTTTATCTGTCGAAAAGTAGGTTTAAGTTACAAAATTTTTTGATTTTTTTGTAAGCGTTCCTGAACTGTGACATTTGAATTTGCAAGGGTATAAAAACTTCGGCAAAGACGAAGTTATCTTGGCTTTCTCGTTTTTTTTTTTTTTTTAACATTTAATAATTATTGTAGTATGTTAAATTTTTCTCTATGCAAGATGTTCGCACTTCGTTTATGATTTGTGCCAGTTTTAGTAACAAAGGTTAATAGTGGTGTTTTTTTTGTGAACGTTTGGCTTGGTTTGTGAACAATAGTTCACGAACGAAATCGTTCAAATGGGAGTCCGCTTGTGCTGGGCTTTGGACGGTCGCTTATTTCTATGTGCACTAGCCACCATCTAAAGTTTACCACCTAGCGTCAGAGATCTTACGTAATAACTTGCAGTGCAAATTTTTTTTAATATTCCACCATCTGCAGAGGATGTTCCTATCTCATGCAGTTCCACTTAGCCGGTATGCGATAGATTTGGGTCCACCACTAATAAAAATTGGCATTCATAAGAAAACAATAAGCTGTCAACGTAAATTGAATGTCAAAATCAAAATAAATAATATGAGATTTGCAAAATTTATTCAAAATCGGATGACTATATCTTATAGCTGCCATAGGAGCATAATGTTAATTTCCGTAAGAGTAAGAGTGATATGCGAAGCAATGGGCAATCAGCCGATAAATTGAAGCGTGAAGAAGTGGAAATGGTTAGGGCAAAGTAGAATAGAGCATGAGTATAAAGACATATTCTGTATGGACTCTAACATAGCGAGTAACAAAATATGGTGCTCGATTGGAGAAGTTAATGTAGAGGAGATTTTTGATTTCGGGTCGTCACACATCGTAGTAGATCGACATTCGTGGTTAGACTTGAAGGTGAAAAAAGTGATCACTAGAAACCGCCAAAGTGAGGTAGAAATTACTATTCTACTTTGTTTGCAACGATAGTCAAGACACGAAAAGCATAAACATTGGCTGATTTCTATGTGGCTGACGAATTGGGAAAAATTTTGCTCGGATACGAAACAACTAAAACATTGGGCGTATTGCATATTGGTTATTAGAAAGGTCTCAAACCAGTTCGGAACCGAACCCTTGAGAAACGGTTCGGCTCGGGTTTTTTGGGGTATGCGAACGACTCCTCGAACCTGAACCGGATCACTTAATTGAAAAATGAGGTTCGGTTCCCCAATTTAATTAATTTATTCAACGATACAATTTCCAATATATTAGAAATCTCTGGAGATTTTACTAGAAACGATTGCATTTCTAACTAAGCGTGAATGATTTTTTAGGTAAAGTGACAAGATCAAGTATGATGATGATGATAGATTGTACGGAAAGAAACCGTTTGACCATATGATGAATCAACTTGGCTTTGAGCGGACGGTATAGATCACAATTACTACCAAGTGATTTATATTACGCTTGGTTTTCACCAATCTTCAGCAAATCATTGTTTATTAATATCTAAGTGCCCCGACAAACATTTTTCTACTTTGAGTTCAGTACCAGTATTGGTTGCAGTATTCTCAGACCCGAGATTTCTTATTTTGCTTACAAAAAACAGTTGCAAAGCAACTGACTCAACGTCTGATTGTAAAGAAGAGAAGCTTATGAAAGCAATAAACAAATATCAAATGAAAAAGCTATGAATGATGTTATCGATTCCTTTAGAAATTGTCAAAAAGCACATACATTACATGGTATAGCGACATAATTCCGACGACATAATTTCGCCCAGTACATTTGGAATCGAAATTATGTCGTTTTGAAACGACATTATTTCGCTCGAAATTATGTCGTTCTAAAACGACATTGTTCCGACACAACAAAACGACATTGTTTCGCTCGAAATTATGTCGTTTCAAAACGACATTGTTCCGACAGACAAAAGCGACATTATTTCACTCGAAATTATGTTGTCTTAAGACGAATTATTCCGACAAAACAAAACGACATTATTTCGCTCGAAATTATTAAATTTGTTGTTAAATTACATTATTCAACAAAACGACATTATTTTGACTAAAAACTCTAATTGGAACGTCGAAAATAAATTTTATATTTAAAGAAAGGGTTTTTGTCTCGCACTGTTGCACTGAATGATCGCTTCAATAAACAAGATTTATTTACCTGTGTCGATAACGATGACGATGTTGAGGAACTAACAAATTTGGAGGATATGGCGTGGTTAAGCATATCAGCATCATCCCTGACCTCGACTCATTAAATTTTAAGCGCACTGACTGAGTCTTCATCTGTTAATGAAAACCCATGCAAGATTTGTTATCACATTGATGTGTGCGAATCGCGTTGGGATAGAGTAGTTGAGAAAAATCTTTTGAAAAACGAAAATTTCAGTCGTTTTGCTGAATTCGATGGCGAATTTCATGAAGAAAAAAAAGCAAAGTGTCCGATTTGCAATCAAATTGTAAACGATAAAAAATATTTGTATTTATACAAAGTAAACATTACAATTGGTTACAAGCTTTTGAAATAGAGAAGATAGCAAACTTTCCATATTTTTGGTCGCTGAATTCAAATCAATTGTCCGTTTTCCCCCACCACGTCTGGTTTGCAGAGATATTTAACCTTTTCCAACCAAATTTGTTTTAATATAAGCTGCATTGAATGATCTTACAGAAAAACTAAACACGTTTTGATTTTGTTCATAAGCTACAATTTTTATGGATTTTAAAATGGAAAATATGGTTATTTTATGATAAAATAACTTTTTTTCCATGTTCAAAAAATTCTGAAAAATGGTCTGACGACAGAAAAATATCTTAGGAATGATATAATAGCTCTTTTTAAAGTTATAGCCCAAAAACTATAATATATGTGGTAGTAATTATTTAAAATAATTGGACAATTGATTTGAATTCAGCGACCAATTATACAAATGGAAAGCTGGCTATCTTCTCTATTGCAAAAGCTGGCCTTTTTTGTAAGCCTGTGTTATCATTAAAGCTTAAAAAATTTCTAACATGTTAAGAAACTACATACTGGATTTATGTACTATTATTTATTTTTTGGAAGATTATCTTACTGTGTTAGCAGGCGGAAAATACAAATTTTTTTTGACATAATTTGATTTTATTGGCAAAACGTAGCGTCGAAATAAACTCGTTTCAAAACGCCACAATTTCGACAGCAAAAATTTCAGTAGGAACGTCGAAATTATGTCGTTTTAGAACGACATAATTTCGACAGAAAAAAGCGACACAATTTCGAATCGAAACTATGTCGATTCAAAACGACATTATATCGCTCGATTATCGACATTATTCCACAAAACAAAACGACATTATTCGCTCGAAATTGTGTCGTTTTTTTCTGTCGAAAATATGTCGTGGGAATTATGTAGTCACCGCCATTACATACATCGACAAATGTTTTAAAATTTTGGAAAGGTCATAAAAACGAAGACTTAAAAAATATTGCCTTTACTAAACTAGCTGCTCCAGCAACTCATGTATTAATTGAACGAGCATTTTCAACA
>JBAMBO010003338.1:0-22967 GCA_037044535.1 Lordiphosa magnipectinata
TGTCAGATAAGTTTATGTTCTTCAAAATTGTGCCAAATACATATACATATTCATTTAGCACCAACAATTTCCTTGATGCGACATTTTCGCCAAGCCACATGCAAAACAGAACGCGCTTTAGGACTGACACTTCACCTAAAAAGTGCAATAGACTTAAGAGTTGGACGTAGTTGGTTATCATTTTGGACATTTTCACACCACAAGAACTCACACTTTACATAAATACTAAAATTAGCTTGAATACGATTTTTGAATAACGTTAATTACAGTCGAATGAGAGAGCAGCAAAACGCTCAAAAAACAATTCTTGCTAAGTCAACTTACAAATAACACATTTTTAAGCTACACAGGAAAAGACGGGCACGAACATACAATTTGTATTTAGTACATAACTTATTTTAAGGGAAACAAAAGTTATTTATATAAATATACTCAAATATATCACTTGTTTTGATAATTTAAAACGAATCACAAACAACCTCAAATCTTTGTGTAGACACGTGCCGCAAATAAGTTAAGTTTCAAAGCTCGCAGCCGATCAGAGATGCACTGAAAAGCTCATTCAAAAGCTTTTTTAAGCTTTGCAGAGTGTAGCCAATTAAATAAAATCAAAACTAAACGCAATATTTATATTTAAAAAATATACTTTTATTCTGCTAGATTTTAGATTGGATCCACTGTGCCTGGGGCTGAAAAGACTCAAAAAGCAGGACCACTAAGTTGTTATTTACCTTATCGACAGTTATCTATGGAAATTATGCTAGGTATCAGGAAATCATAAACGAACATGGCAGTTTGACATATCGGTATGCTACCTACAACCATCGAACCAACAACGACTGAGTATATCGACGAAAAATTGAAACAAAGAATATATTTTTATTATAATGTGCGATGCAGAAAAAGAATGTAAGGATCCGCCTATAACCTGGTCAAAAATCAATACAATTATTTTTCCAGTTTAGTTTTAAAATGTTCTTAAAAAAGGGATCCATATTGTTCTTCCACTTGGAACATTGTCCTTCGAATGTGCCAACTGGTTCTTACACCGATTTTGATCAAGTTTGAGCTCGTTTTGAGTTCAATGTTCTCTATTTTTTCCTTTGCTTTCCTTTCCACAATAAAGTTGTAAATTTGTCAACAGTCTAGTGCGTCCTGTTACGGTCGCCATGTAATAGTTACAGAAAAAGACATGGGTTAGTTTTATTTAAGTTAGCTTTTTGTTTATTCGAAGTAAACGTTATAATAAATTTGCGGGCGGAGCCATAGTGGTCTTTGCCTTGTTATGCTTAGAACGCAACTGATTTGAAATGTCTTTAAATATCTTTTTAGTTTTTTGAGCGAGCAGCGTTCACATGCCTTTGTGCGTGTGTTTTGTATGCTTATTCCTTTTGTACATAAGATGAAACTGCTGAGCACACGTTTTATGCCTGAGACTCAAGTAGTTGATCAGATTTCCTTATGGGAAACACAAGAAAGAATTTAAGTGAGCATGGGAGTTTATATGTTTACGTATGTAAGTAAGTGTTACATAGTATGCTCATATATTTCTGAATTACAGCTATGTTTGAAACAATGCATATGTACGATACTATATTTCAAGATTGAGTTGAAGACGATGTAGAATTAGAGTACTAAAATTGAGTTTATCCAAACGAATCCAAAAAAAGTGTCTTTGTGCCAGTATTTAAATCTACACTTTGATTTATCATCGTAAAATGCTTCGCTCGTTCCGGGCGTCCCATAACACTCACTCTTTTTGTTTCAATATAAGTACGAAGCTTAACATACTTTTGACTTTAGAATTTTATTTACTTTCAAAAATATAAATTAAAGGAAAATTTTTGTGTACCACACTTTAAAATTAAATTTATTCCGCGACCAAAAATATTATTAAATTCCCCCATAAAACCCAAAACATGTAAAACGATGCAGTTAAATTTTAATCAAAATATAATTCTTTTTTAAATAACCAATTAAATATTATGTTCAAAAAAACTTCCACTACAAAATTACAACCATATTTTAACGAGACTCACACCCGTCCTCAAAGGCCAAAAAGTTTCCGAGAGAACATAAAAAGCAACAATAACAACAAAAGCCAGAAAACTATAAAGCTTCTGTGTGCATGTGTGTGTGTGGGGGGTCCTTTTTGCTGAAACGAAGAGATGTCTGAAAGGGATCACCGAGAACGAGGACAGATTGAACCCTTCGCTTTTAATGCAATTACGTTTAATTGAAAATTTTCACTCCAAATTATGAGTCGAACGTGTTTTGTAATGGGCGTCAACCCCCGCAATCAGGCAGAGAGATAGAAATTAACATGAACACACCGAACAGAGGGTTCTGTGGGTGCTTTGCACGTACATACTGTCCTGGCCGAAAGCAATCAAGCGTTCAAATCACTAGCCCCAGCTTGTGAAAAGTTTGCTTTGATGCGAGCCGCAGAGAGAGAGAGAGCTGGAGGTGAAGGCAGGCGCCCAGGACTTTATTACAAAACAAACAAGCAGAAGGACCAGCTCTACTCGCCTTCTCGCCACTTTGGCATTTAACTTATCTTTTATCTTGATTGCTGTTGACGATGACAGGGATAATGATGATGGCGATGGTCAGGGCGATTGCTGTCCTCAGCATTTAGTTTACCTGCGCCTCAGCTCAACTCAACTAAACTTGATTCCTGTTTAAACAAGCGAATGCCGCTTGATTTTAATTAGCATTTGACACAGCAGCTTGACACGGTACACGGATGAGGAGACATGCTTTGCTATTGCTGCTGCTGCTTAATGAGCCATTACACAACTGGAATTTCAAATGTCCTGTCCCCATGTGCAAATAAAAACATCCTTGTGGCTGACAGCAAAAAAAGTTTTACCTAAGCTTTTACATTTTCCGCTTGACAAAGTTTTGTGGGCATAAAAAAATTTGGAATAAAGGTGAATTTTTTGATACTCTAATGTAACATTTGTCAAACAACAACAACCCTTAGGTAGGCAGCAAGAAAAACTGATTAGGTGATTTACAAAAACAATTAAGCTGTGGGGGCACTTTTTCCCCTAAGCTCCAAACAACCTGGCCAACAAAATCACCAAACTCTCTAAAACTAACACAAAATTGTAAGTAGGATAACTGCCTCACCCTCACCCCCAGCACATGCTCATACACTTTTCCATCTAAGGATTTGTTGCTCGATGCGCTGCGCCGGAAAATTCAATGTGAAAACTTTGCATTTGCCATGTGTGTGGCAGGTGGAGGAGTGAAATGGCTGGCTGGAGACTAAGCTACCGTTAAGGCTGAAGTTTTCTGTCCAAAAACCAAGTGCAATCGCATATGTATGCACATATATTGGACACATGTTTGTTGCTGGTGGCCATGCCTACCAAAATGTGGAGCAGCAGTGCAAACATACTATATTGTATTTCCAGTTGGCAATGATTCTCGAGACAAACTAACCCACATGCGGGGCTTAAAAGCAATAGATACAAAGAACTATTTGCACATTTTGGGTGGGCGGTTTTTGCATTTTACTGGCATTGTAATGCATTTACGAGGTTCGAGGCGAAAAACTTTTGGCCCCCGGCAACTTTGAAGTGTGTCAATGCAAATGTGTGTGCTGTCTCTTGTGTGTTTGTGTGTGCTTTGAATTATTTATATTATTTGCACTTTGTATGCAGAGCCAAAGTTGAAAGAAGCGAAAAAGAAAAACATTTTGCAGCTGACAGTTGATGCGAAATGCACTTCGACCACAGGAATCTTGACTCTTGGCGTGTGTGTCTGTCTGTGTCGGCAATTAGTAAGAGTGTCAAAAAAACACACCCACCTAAGAAAAAAAAACGTGGTGAGTCATGCACCCTTGTCAACCCCTGCTGAGAGAACAAAAAATAGAAAGGCACACAATTTATAGCCACATTGTTGTCCTCGGTTGTTATAACACGGACTGTGCGTCGGTCGTTATGATTCATAACTAAATAACAGCAACGGCAGAAAGTTCTCAACACAACATCCCCGGAAACAATTTGCTGCACACGAACACGAAGCGTTTACAAAAGTTTAATTTCACTCATTTTGGGTCTTGTGCGAGTACATGTAGTTGGGTTGGGTTGAGGGGGGTTTGCTTTATTTTTTTCTAAAGAAATATTGTACAGTTTGAGGAGGGGTGGGAGGTGTTGAAACCAGAGCGTAAATGAGTATGTGTGTCACCACAAAATGGTAAGGCATATTCACACCAAAAATCCTGGCAGACGATTGCAGCGATCGTGCCAGTATATAAAATTAAGAATTCAGAAAATGTAAGCAATCAAAACCCAAAACAAAACTATAAAACCAAATAGTTAGTATTGCTTTTATTTAGGTATGCGAACCACTGGGGGAATTAATACTGTTTCGGTTCAGTGGTTCAAGGAGGTTCTCAACCGCACAGTGTGTCGTTAAGAACAATCTAGAAAATGAAAACTATTATAGGATGTTTTTGTACCTATGAGGTCGAAATAAGAAAAAAATTGTTCCAGAGGGGGGTCGGATATGCACCGTTCGCTAGTTACGGTATTAGTTTTTAAGGTTTTACAAAAAATTTAATTACTCAAAAACTATAAGTAATATGAAATGCGTTTTTTATTCGATAGGCAATCGTTTAAATAAAATTTAAAAGTTTTTGTTGTTGTTGTGGCAGCATCTGGAGAGATTTGTACGTAAAGAGAGAAAGAAAAGAAAAGTAAGAGTTAAATTATTATAGAGATTTAGCGAGCTAATCTTGGACCAGATCGAGCTTGAGGGCTGTCTGTGTGGGTCCAAAGATCTAGTGGTGTGAGGATAGGGGGGTTAAGGGAACAATTGAAGAGGTGTACTGTGTCGTGCGGACCGAGACCACATGAGGGACATTCGTCAGCGATTTCCGGGTTTATTCGTGATAGGTAGCTGTTTAGGCTCCTACTTTTCCCAGAGCGGAGCTGGGCCAATGTGGCCCTCGTCGACCGTGGCATTGTCTTCTCGGCCTGATCGATGGGAGGTGGTCTGCCCCCTAGGACAACGTTGTCTCTGTAAGTGCTGATGGCTCTGTTAACTGTTTATGTGTGTGCCTGCTTCTTTGCTTCTGCACATGTAACGAGAGTGGGGCTCTCGTTTCCTAGGAACTGTTTTACTGGTTGCAATTCATTTCGTAGGTCGTGTCTAACGGCTATGGGGTGTCTTGAAATGCTCTGCGTGGTGCAGGCATGATTTGGATGGGATGTTAGATGGCAACCTATGAGGAATTGTTGCGTGAGGAGCTTGTTGTGCTCTCGAACAGGGAGTACTTCAGTTTCCTGATGTAGATGGTCTGGGTGGGTCATGATGTGTGATGTTGTTGTTGTTATTACTGCTGTTGTAGTTGTATTAAGGTTCAAAATTGGGAAAAAATGTAAAACAATGGCCCCTGGTTGCACCGTTTTTGCTTAAAAAAAAGTCAAGCCTTATTTTGGTATTACCAGATATTAGCTATTGACATTAGTGTGACCGTTTCTCGAAATGCAACTAGTACCCCATGTAATAAGAAATTGATTTCGAAATTAAAGTCGTAAAACCCATTTAAATAACTTTAATACATAATTTACTACATTATCATTGAGAGCAATAGATATTGCAAGCAACTTAAAAAGGCACATATCTATTGCGTTAAGGAAACAAAGTGTCGAAAATTTAATCAAAATAGGTGCCTGGCCATTCTTAAACCAAGACGAACACGTATCCAATATCTAAACAACTGCTAAATATTGAAGAAAATACATCTCTTGCTTATACACCAAACTGTCTCAATTCCGTGGAAAGAATGCAGAACGATAACATATCTTAAATATAATAATTTTTATACCCTTGCAAAGGGTATTATAATTTTGCCCAGAAGTTTGCAACGCATAGAAATATTCATTTCCGACCCCATAAACTATATATATTCTTGATCAGGGGGACGAGCTGAGTTCATTGAGCTTTGTCCGTCCGTCTGTCTGTCTGTCCGTCTGTCTGTCTGTCTGTCCGTCTGTCTGTCTGTCCGTCTGTTTCTACGCAAACTAGTCTCTCAGTTTTAAAGCTATCGAGCTGAAATTTTGCACAGAGTCTTCTTTTTACTGCACGCTGCTAATATGTCGGAACCGACTGGATCGGATCACTATATCTTATAGCTGCCATAGGAACCATCGGTCGAAAAATGGGTTTTAGTGAGAACAACTTTTTTGTTTTCAATGTTAACGTGATTAAACTCGGTCATTAATAATTTTATATACTTTCAAACAGATTTGCAAATTTTGGTCAAAATCGGTTGACTATATCTTATAGCTGCCATAGGAACCATAGGTCGAAAAATGGGTTTTAGTGAGAAAAACTTTTTTGTTTCCAATGTTAACGTGATTAAACTCGGTCAATAATAATATTATATACTTTCAAACAGATTTGCAAATTTTGGACAAAATCGGATGACTATATCTTATAGCTGCCATAGGACCGATCGGTCGGAAAATGGGTCTTAGTCGAAAAAAAACTTTTTTTTTAAGTAAATCGTTCTTAAGGTCGGTGATTATTAATATTAAACGCTTTCAAACTAATTTGAAAAAGTTGATCGACATCGGGTGACTATATCTTGCCATAGGACCGTTGCCATAGGACCGATCGGTCCGAAATTGAGTCTTAGTGAGAAAAACTTTTTTCAGACGTTTATCTGTCGGAAAATAGGTTTTAGCTACAACATTTTTTGATTTTTATGTAAGCGTTCTTAAACTGTGACATTTGCATTTGCAAGGGTATAAAAACTTCGGCACAGACGAAGTTAGCTTGGCCTTCTCGTTCACTGTAGTTTTATCTTCTGCTGAAAGTGAGTACTAAAAACGGATTTTGAAAAATTCTGTCGGGAAATGTGGAAAATTCGCATCTCATTTTCAAAGATCTGTAATTTATTTGGCGACCTTTCTAATGTTTAATTAGTGTGAGTTGGCTGGCTCTAGGTCCGAAAAAGTTGCGTTTGTTCACAATTTGTAAACAACTTATGCATTGTACTGAAGAGTCGTTAGGGATAACGATGAAACAGTTCTGTATAGGCAACCAGCTCTTTTTGGTGGTACAATGCAAAGATCTTTATGAAAATTCAACACGAACTGCATACCAATTTTCCGGAAAATTGGTCAAGTGGTGTTTGATTTTGTGTTTTTTGTGTGAGCGAGAGAGAGAGAGAGCGAGTTTGCTAAAATTAAGCGGTCTACACATTTGCTTACACACACACACATATTTGTGTTTGTGTAACTGTGTGCAGAGTCCACGAGCGAGTACAACATCCATGGGGATGATGCAGCTCCTACGCCTTCATTTGGCCAGCACCTAAGCGGGGATCAGTGGGGCGGGCTACTTGAATGGCAGAGCAGTTCTAACAACTCTAGCTCCAAAAGCAACAGCAACAACCCCAAAAACAGCAATAAAAATGGGCTTTCAAAAACCAACACAGGAGCTACAACAACAACAATCAAAACAATTCGCTTATACACACGAATACATTGTAAATAGAGAGCGAGAGCAAGAGAGAGAGATTCACACAAAGCCAAACGGCGTACAACGGAGCATGATACAAGTAAACAAGGTATGGCACTCAGCATACATTGTGGCTTTTACTGAGAGCGCGATAGAGAGACGGAGAGTGAACGCGAGAGTGAAAGACCCACATGTGTACACTGTACACACGAATTTAGTATGTGTGTGTATAACAAACAAGCAATGAAGCAACAAAATCAAAAAAAAACGTGCGCTCCTTAACCTTTCGGTTCAAATGTCAACTGCAGATTGATATTTTGTGGCCCTACCAGAGGGCGCACTCTGTGAGTGCCATACCTTCTTTGTTGTATAATGGTTTCTTCTAACTGTTTGTTAAAAAAAACATGTTTAAAAGTCGGTCAAGCCCGACTATAACACACTCTGTACCAGTTCATTTGCTCCCGACTATAACATTATAATACATCCAAGGAGTCCCTCGGTTATCGTGCAGTATTTTTATTATACGCTCATCTCTAAGTTTTTCTCTCTCGCTCTCTCTCTCTCCCAAAAATTGTGATTGTTAGAAACTGCGGTGCTTGGCGTGAATGGCGAGGGGGGTGGGTCAGGGTTTGCTCTTAACTTGTGTATCGTTCATCCGATCTTTATCATTCCTACAGCAAATCGATAAATAATTTTGACAACTAGATATCTCTAGAAGGTACGAACAATCTATCATCAAAACTGTGGGAGATATGACGTTGGGTGTGAAGTCGGTGGGATGTGGGTGGGAAGTGAATGGAAAGTGGGGGAACGGTATGTGGGTACTCGGTGGGTAGTAGGTGGGAAGTGGGTGGGATGTGGGTGGTAAGTGGATGGGAGCAGGGTGGTTAGTGGGTGGGATGTGGATGGGAAGTGGGTGGGAAGTGGATGGGTGCAGGGTGGTTAGTGGGTGGGATGTGGATGGGAAGTGGGTGGTATGTGTGGATGTGGGATTTTGGTTCCACAATCATAAAGGCTATAATGATGGCGGCGCAGCGAAGCGCGACGGATTTTATGCTAGTATACATATATTTAGAGAAGAGACGACAAAATCAGGAAATCAATGTAAGCCGTCTGAAGCCCAACATTTTGCATTTCCTTAAAAGGTAGTTGAAAAACTCTTCAGCGCTATCACGATGCAAGTCTTTTCGTATAGTTGATTATCCGAATTCAATTTCCCAAATTAACCTAGCTTAAGGTAGTCGCTAAGTTATCTAGCTGGTTAAAGAAATAGTTCGAACTGAACCGTTCTTTTATTTTTGGCGTTTTTTTTTGTTGTTTTAGTTCTGCATTTATAAACAGACATTGGTTTGGTTCGCGGTTCGGCTTACGAGCACATCAGTGCGGTTCGGTTCCCTGCTTTATTATAACAATTATTATAACAAAGTGCAAGACCAAACAAAATTTACGGAGTTGGTACCCAAAGAATGTACAAAGGGACGATAGTAGTAAGGTAGAAAAACCTTGTCTGGGTTTTGTTTGATACAAAGATCTGCAGCGAGCTGTCACTAGCAAGTTTGTTCACCTTTGCTACAGATGCAATACAAGTAAGCTCAATGATACAAGCTAGTTGTGGACGAAATACACAATCACTCGAGCACATGTGGGCGATTCAAAATCGTAGCAAGCGGAGAGCAAGGCTTTGTGGAGGCTCGCTTGTCTTAAGCTGAAGCGAGCTTCATTCTGTTCTGACTCGTTATTTGTTATAGGGAAAAAGCTTTAAACTTGGAATTTCTCACCCAATTAAACAAACCATATTCTTTGATTCCATTTCGCAATTCCACCGCTATGTATTACTTCACAAGGGGGCCTAAAATATCTCCCTGTCTAGCATTTGTATTTGAATTGCGATGTCTTTTAGAGCGACTCAAGTTCTTGATAATTTTTGCGGACATGGTGCAAATCGTAGCATATCCATCAAGTCAACGACGGTAAATGGCCTTCCAATTCTTACCGTTCTGAAGAGAGTCTCGGACAGACAAAAAGGAAATGATCTGCGTCTTCTATGCACACAAAAAAATCTGTGGTTAAATTTAACCGATATTTTGGGTTAGAAATGCGCCAACCCAAAAAGTCGGTAAAGTTCACTAAATTTGACAGTAACTGTCACGTAAACCTTTACGCAAAGAGAACTATTGCAATAGTAAATCTAACTGAAAATATCGTTTAGAAATGCGCCAACCCACAAAATTAGTAATATTAACCGATGCCGTACAGTAAGTAAATTTTCTTACTGTGTGTACAGTAATTTTACCATAAAAATAGTTATTTAGCAGCTGTTACAAAGTTGCCAATCTACTTGAGCTCATCATCATCCCAGACCAGAAGAGGCAACCTTAATACCCCCCCACCCACCAATTTTGGTTCTGAAACAATTGTTTAAAATAAACACATTTTTATTTTATTTGAAAAATTTTTACTTACTTGGGGGGGATTCGAACTCTGGGCCCTTGGACTGAACACGATTGGACGGACGTCTTTACCAGTTACGCTACGGCTCGCGTTAATAGAAATGCGTCTAACATATTACTTGTATTGAATCTGCCTAACCACATGCACGAAAAATTTCTTAAATGTCGCATAAATGAGACCACTAGTAATTCTCAAGTTCAAATTAAGTGAAAGTACAATATAAATATAAGGACCAAACTGAAATTTTCACAATCAACAATTTTCGCTGTTAGATTTACTGTCGGTAGAGTTAGTCGGTGAAGCAACAAAATTCATTGAAAAAGTTATACTATTTGTGCGGTAAGATTTACTTGTGGGTACAGTGAATTGCTGCAAAAACAAAGTATGAGATGAAAAAATCACGTCAGAGTAACTATTTCTATGGTAAAGTTACTGTAGTTAGCAGTAACTTATTAAAACAACAAAATATGTGAAAAAATATTTGTGGTTGAATTTACTCAGCGTACAGTTGTTAAATGCAACAACAAAATACGAGCTAAAATAAATACGTGAACTTTACAATTTCTTCTGTAGATTTTACTGTTAGCACAGTTACCAAGCAACAACAAAACCACATGCATAAAAAATTTCGAAAAAAGTTACTGTCAGCGTTAGTTAATTTTACCCACCAGATTTTTTTGTGTGTGGAGTGTGCACAGTGTGTGCAAGACGGATCTGTCTCGTGCTTACACCCATAAACCATGCGTGTCTCTTTAGTAACTGTTCGTGCAGTAGGGTTTTAGACATCCACCTCGTCTGCCAATGTGCCATCGTACACTCTTGTCGCGAATTGTCTGTAGGAGGGGTATCTACTTGTCTGTGGTCTAGCATTGCACCCAAGAATTTCATGGGCTCCTTCGATCTTATCAACTGGTCTCCGGAGATGCTTTCCTGAATTCCAAATGTTCTAAAACTTACGGCTATATTTGGTCTAGGGTTAGTTTTTCTGAATTTCAATAAATTTAGTGTTTCAATAAATTTAGTAAATATCTTTTAACAATTTTCAGAAACCACGGTTTTTCAGAGAGCAAGCTGTTGTTTATCCTAAATGTTGCACTTATTAGGCCGGAATATTCGCTCTTTTGTTGCCTTGAAAGATTAGCTCTACACACTCTATTTTTCCCTTTCAAAGTGTTTGGCTTCCAACTAACTAAATTAAAAATAGTTTTTATTAAACCCCTTTACAAAAATGCTTAAAGTGAATTCCATGAAATTTCATGCACGAATTTCTCATAGCCCACTGACATCCATTTGCAACGGTCTCAAGACAAATTTCTTTCGAAGCAGCAGCTGTTGCTGAGTTGCCTTTACGTAAATTATGGCAAAAATTTAATTATCGCCCGGGACGCGTGCTACTGCCACTTCAACGTCCAACAGTGCGCGTGTAAATGTATACGGAGTTTCCCAACTAACATAGTTTCAACGAAAAGTGTATGCCCGAAAAGTATGTTACTAAAACAATTAGCAGGGCGGAGAGAGCCATAATTAAAACAACAACAAGAACTCTGCTTTCGGCTGCCTTTGATTGATGATGCAAACGAAACACTGAAGTAGCTGCACAAGCGCCTGAAAGTATGCAAAGGCGTTGAGAGGCAAACGGCAGGCAACTATGCAGGACACACATGCAAATGCCCTCAAAGAACAAAAAGAAAATGTTTAAGGAAATTGCTGCAAATATTTTGCTTGTTAAGTGAAACCCAGTTGCCGAAACGTTTTCAGCCAGCAATTTCTTCAGGCATTTGGCCAACGCGTTGCAACGTCTTCGGGTTTTTAGAGAAAGAGAGAGAGGGAGAGTTTTACTCCCGCCTTTTATGCATTTTGCATGAGCGCTTTGCAAAATGCCTTTGCCCGGCTTTTATGCAAATTTCGTGCATTTTCCATGTTGTTACATTCTTGCCTTTATGCTGATATCCACAGAAAACTTGCATGTAAACTTGGCATGCAATTAAAACTAAATTAGTAGGCCTGTGGGCCAGTTGAGCATGTTGTGAAAATTTTGCTGTCTTAGTTGGCTAATTGAATTATTTATGTAGTTGCAAGTGGTTGATTAAAAACAAACCCCTTTTTTTTTTCTTGCTCGAGCGTAATCAAAACAAAGGAACCCAGTCAAACATCAAACCCAACCAACCCCCCAACCCTTGTGCCGAAAAAAAACAACCTTTTTTTTTTAGGTGTTGAACATTACCGCAGGGCACAAACCACAAGCCAACTTGGTCCTCCTTCCTTCTCTCTAGCCTGGTCAGCAAAGATATGCACAAATAAAAAACAAACAAAAAAAACTGTCCACGGACCAGCAACTTTTGGTTGTCCAATACGCCCTCCTCTGTCTCCGCTTCGGTACTCAGTGCCCACACCCCACATGCGACATTTAACCCTCGAATTGGACACAGCGGGCACATTGAATATTTTGTTTACTCTTGGAAAAAAGAGATATGTCACATTTTGGAGACAGTTGGTAACGAACAGTTCGTCTTCTTAAATGTACTTGCTAAATTTAATATATGTAAATTTTAGAAAAATTTTGAATTTGAATAATCTTAAATTTGTATTTTTTATTTAGTTTTTACTTCAAATTTTGAACTTAAATTCGAGTAAAACAAAGAGTAACATTTTATAGATGACGCAAGTGAAACAGAGCATGAATTTCATTGGCTGAGTGGTTATACTTGGCGCCTGGGAAAAATTAAGTTAGTAAGTAAGTAATGTAAACTCTACTAACATTGGAAACATTGCGAAAACTTTAACGAAACTAAAAGGCCAAAAACTGACTAAAAGAAATTTGTCAGCTTCTGGGGTCGAAGACACGACTGTCAGTTTGTGAGTTAAGCTGACCGCTGAAATTCATCGAAAATTTGGTAACGACCACTGAACATGGTGTTGAGGTAATTCAATATCGATACCAGCTAGGAACAGCTTGATCCAGATTTAGATTCCATTTGTTCCCTGCCCACCCTAAGAACTCTACGAGCTGGCGAAGCAACGATAAGTAAGAATAATTATAATGCTTAACAGCACATTCGTGGAGTCTATGTAAATAGGCTGTGGGACTTATGCTGCTTTGAGTAGCTGACGCCACAACACTCAATGTTATCTCGTCCTTTTTGTTTTTTCAAACTATTTGCGAACAACTGAAATTAATTTAAAAACGAGGAGGTTAAATAACATTGTATGGGCGGAAATTTAGTTAAAGTTGCACTTGCTCGTTGTGAATTGCTTAAATGTTAGTTGCTACAATGTGTACTCGTCAATACTCAATAGTCAACTAACTTTTGACTATCATCTCAAAACAGTTTCATATTTTTTGGTAACAATTAGGGAAGTTGCCAGAAGTTTGTTCGAAATAAAACGCTGCTGATCGAATAGTGTGACCCACTCTCAGTTAATTTAATAATACCAAGAAATTCAAATTTCGGCGTAATTTTGTGGTTTAGTCCAAGGTATACTTAACTAGGTAGCAGAACTCGATCTCTCGCTCTCTTTGCTTGCTTCTTAAATGTCAGTCTGTAAACAACAGTTGCGAGCGACGCATCTCCGCGGACGATTTATTTGTGTTCTGCTTCTTAGTTCGCTCTCTCGCTCTCTTTTGTATTTTTATAAGAAGCTGTGAGAGAGCGAGTGCGGCTACCCAGTTAAGTATATCTTGGTTTAGTCTGGTCGAAGCCTACACAGTTTTTCTATCCAAACCAGAGAATACAGTCATTCTCAGACACTATGAAAAAGTGAAACGAAATGAGGTCTCACCTCTGACTTTTCACAGCGTGCTCTTTGCTCAATCAATGAGAGTTTTTTTCCGGTTGCTTTGTTCATCTGTTTTCATGAGACACTTTTCTGGGCAGAATTTGTCGTGCCTAAGTAAACTCCCTCTATTACGGCTGGGGTCAGTCACTCTATTTTCGTCAACCCAGCGTTGCTCTTTGTACGGCGATGCGTCGTGCCGCCTGTCAAATTGTAACATGGGCCGAACGCTAAACAGAGAGAGAGAGAGAGAGAGAGAGAGAGCGAGAGAGAGAGAAGGCGTAAGCTCTAAGTTTTTTCCGTGAGAGAGCGTGTGCAAAGAATAGGAAAGGATTTCAAAAGAAAGGTATATCAATCCTTGAACACCCTTTCAGCAAAATATTTTACAGCATGCCAGTGGAATGCATTATGGCGCTCCATGCATTACATTGGGTTAAAAGAGCGTCGCTTAAGTCGCCCCATGCATGTCATTGGGTCGAACGAGCGTCACTTATGTCGCTTCTCAGCATGGCATTGCGTCGACCTAGCGTGCCTGGAGAGCCGTTAACGTATTCAGCGGATATCGCCTTGAAAAATACGTCAGTGGAGCCTACTGTGAGGGAAGTAAGCAAGCGTCAACGACAGTTACAAAATCGTCGACGGATCGTTGATACAGCGTGGGTCGGCCGTACTAGAGGGCTGTAAGTGTGTATGCATGTTTGTGTGCTTCTGTAGAAGGCAAAACAAAACGTTAACATTGACGCAATTGATTGTTGACTATAAAGTGCAAAGGTCGTAAAATTAATAATAAAGTGCATTTTTTTTTTGAATTTTACAAAACTTTTAATGAACCGCTATGCAGCTTATGTGGGATAAAATTATCCGGCCACCATATTTGACGGCTAAACATCTGGAAGTACTCGGTTATGAGGTCAACGAGAACACCGGTGTGCAAATGCAAAGAAAAGGAATATAGCCAATGAAGAGACTATAATTGCGTCTATCATGAAAATTTTTATTACTGACAGCAGACCATTTTTACTGTTGCTGTATATAATGCCCCGCAAATGGCTCCAATAGCCTCGAGAAATATTATGGATCATGTACGAGTGAAAGAGCTGTCCATAAAAGAGGTTATACAGGTAATGTTTAAACGCAAGCTCATATCGCTTAAAATTGATGTGGGGACCAGAATGGTGAAATCAGTTCAAGGAATTAATTTGCAATTAATTAATTCGACGTTGTTAAGGACTGAGATTGTCGTGAAAACTCTTGGCATGATCCAGCTGTTTTAGTCGCTTACTGAACTGTACATACAAAATAAATCATGGAGATTATCCAGTAGCATGTCATCGAGCTGGATCAGATTTTTAGGTAAACGGCTAATCAAACTTAATTTGCTGTACTATATATCTAATGCTTAAAAATAAGCATTTAAAAGATTAGACATCGAACAACAAAAACACACTTTGCTCGGACACTTGGCTCAGTTGCTTATGCTCAGCTGCTGACAGCTGAACGAAATAATCCCCATCAAACTGTTATAGTAAAACAGTTTCGTGTGTTCTCTCATCGATAACTATGAAACAGAAAACACGAGAAAATTAAAATCAAAGTGTTCTGTTGAGAGAGTGATCGAGTCTGTTAAATTTTTCCCTGTCATTTCAGTGAGCAGGCAGCATTGAAAAATTTGGTTGAGCATATTTTGCGAGCTCTGATCCAAACAAACCAAAAATTCTTTGGTATTTTAATGGAATTATACCCTACCCTTATATTTTGGCCCTGTTAAATAACACTGAGAAGATTCTCCCTGCTCCTAGCAGTTCGCTAACAATAAAGATTTAATTATATTTGTATGTAGATGTTAGCTGGCTCTAGGTCGAGAAGAAAAACTTAGTGTTTTTGGTTTGTTATCGATATATTTCGAATGCGCCTCGGCATCCGTCTTCAGGGACACTACAAAAACAGTTTACCAATTATCACATTACTTCGAAAAACATTTTTTACATACAATTTGTAACACGTCTGTACCGCTTGACGTGGAGTTCAGTACTAAATTATTGCCTATTGAGCAGATGTCTGTATATGTGGGCGCAGTTTTCAGTGTCAGTTTTGTAGTTTAGTCTCTTATCTGTTGGCGTGTCAATTATGTGTAGCATTTCAAGAGTAAAGCGCTTCCTGTAATTGCTCTCTTGTTGTAAAATTGTTGTTCCTTCAAAATTCGGTGAATGTCCGCTCTCCATACAGCGGGTTGCTAATGCTGTTTTTTGATTTGTCGTTTGTCGGAGCTTGTAATCCGATTTATGTTGTGAAATCCTTGTTTTGAGTTTAGACTTTGTTGTTTCAATATAAAGTTAATTGCACATGCTCTCGAAATCTCCATTGCATGGTATTTTATATACAACATGCTTATACAATATTATCATTGTGTTTGTGGGTTTATGGGTTATTTGTATGTTGTGTCTGTTGAAACATTTCGATTTTGCGAAGCGCTCTGAGAGTTTCGGAACGTACGTGAGGCACCTATATGATTTTGGTTTTTATCGTCCACAACAAAATGGGATACACCAAGATTAAGTCCAGCTACAGAGTTACTTTATGACAAAAAGAGATTGAAAAGAAATGTCGAGTTTTCAAGTGTTAATGCAAGCGAGAAAACAGTAGAAGGTAAAGAATACTTTTCAATTTCAAGATTGGTAAATTCGATGCAACTTCATCGATCAAAAATAAAGACGACCAGGATTTAATTTTTGTTGATGATAAAGGATTCAGCGATCTAATATACTGTATACCATCATACACCTTTACTGAGCACGGCTGTAAGTTTGAATTTGTACTGACCCACTCTGGTGAGCGATCTTGCGATCGTGCTTTCCACCTGATGACGTCTTCAAGTGGTATCTCGGCTGTTCTGATCCTTGTCACTGCCGCTATTAATATCACTAGGTAACAATATCCAGTATATTAAAGGGTTGGGGGTGATTCTGGATGATTTTCCTGTGCTGAACACGAATCTGTTTTCAGAAATGGTCCATCACGTCGAGATTTTCAGTAATTTGAGCTTTAAGTTGCAAAAAGAGCCTATTTTGACCCTTTCCAGAAGCGGTTTGTAGGAAACCCATACTTTTGTTTTGAATGTTTTTGATATTATCGTAAATTACTATTAAATTACTATTAAATTACTAACTTTAAAATAAACTATCCCAAAGAATTGTACGATTTTTTTAAGCGAAGATATACCATTTTGAATATATAGTCTCGATAATAATAAAAAACCAAATCTGTCTACTGCACAAAAGTATGCCTTTCAGAAGCAGTATAACCGGCTAGAAATTTGTATAAAATTTCAAAGAAAATTTTCAACAAAAGCCATTGCATACATTGGGGCAGCAACAATATATTGGGTGTTTGTGAACTCGGATACAAATACTAAAAATGGTATATCATCATTGGAAAAAATCGTAGAATTGTTTGGGATAGTTTATTTCAAAGTTAAGGAGTAGTTGTTTTCGATAATATCAAAGAAATAATATCAAAAGTATAGGTTCTCCACAAAACGCGTATAAAAATAGTCAAATAAGGCATTTTTTGTAGCTTTAAACTCAAATTACTAAAAATCTCGACGTGATGGACCATTTCTAAAAACAGATTCGTGTTCAGCATAGGAAAATCATTTAGAATCACCACCGACCCTTCAACATACTGGAAAAAGTCTAATTTTGTTGCCTTGTGTATTTAATGCTATTACAAAAAGTGACATGTTTATGACATAGGCTGAGTCAAGGTGAATTTACTATGAAGGTGACTTATTCACCACAGCTGCTCACTTTTGAGGGGCCTTATTTTTGACAGTATAAAATCAAAAGTCGTCTCGTATACAGAAAAACAATGAAAAGAATATGCTTATAATTAATGTAATATTTACATATATTTATCGATTGTGTCAACATCTTCCAGCAAAATTTGTGCTAATAGCAATCGAAAAGTTCAGAACGCAAAATGTTTGCTATCTGTTTCTAGCATTTGCCTCTCAGAGCAGCTGTCATCTGTCTCAGAGAGACGAGAGAGCGAGCAATTATGGCCCCTCACCACAACGGAGTAATGTATAATGTAAAATTGGCTCAAACAGCACCTCCAAAGAAGGGCCAGGGCCAAGCTTTTCTCAATCTCTTGGCGTGTGTGCTTATAATTTTTCGCACTAGAGAAAGGGTCCTACGCCGAAGGGCTTAACGCCGAATGCAAACGGCAATAGTTGAGAATTTTTGCTTATTCATGGCTAGTTTTCATGGCGGAGTACGTCACCTTTATAGTAAATTAACCTTGGGCTGAGTTATCTAAATTTGAGATTTACACAATGAGTGAGCCGAGTTGAATATCATGTTCAAGTTTGAACATTCTCGGTGGGCCTAAAATGCGATAGCGACTCATCCATTTTGTATCTTACTCTTTCGTAAGAACCATAGACTCTAATCGACGTAAGCACCAACCAGTACCCTGAGTAAAAGTAAAATTGGCTCAAACAGCACCTCCAGGAGGGCCAGGGCCAAGCTTCTCTCAATCTCTTGGTACCCTGAGTGTCCACTTAAAATATACAAAATTCTGAAGTCTTTATTGTGGTTGCTAAGCTGGCGCTCCACTTCTTTTGTTTCGTCCATCGCGAACCCATTTGGTGGTGGTTTAAGCGATCTGACTTCGTCTGATAGATTACCTTGCCAGAAGAAGTTTCGGTTATAAATGAACCTGTGGGCCTCAATGGGTTTTGGAACATTCATTTTCCATCTTCTTCTCGATGAGTTGCTCAACGCTCGAGCTCCCAGTCCAGGCGTTCTGTCTTGTACCCTCAAGCATGTTAGTGGGGTTTTCTTTGAACCATGGTTCAAGACCAAATGTTAGGTTTGTCAAAAGACTTATCGCACTGAGCACATTTAACACATAACTTTCGTAGGAACATTGATAGGAACAAGGATGACTTATGATATTGGATGTTAGATGTGCTTAGACTGTTTCGCCTTTAAGTTTAGCAGCCTCCGAACAGAACTGAATTTTCTACAGAATTATTAAAGTATGCAGCCTTGGTTTTCTATTACTTCTAGTTCAAGACTCTCCTATACTAATTTAGTTAAAGCTCGTATCCAATAATTCAGATATATTTAGAAGCTACTGGGCTGTCATTATTTGTAACCAAATAAAATCTAGTTGAAATTTTAGTACAACTTTTTGTAATCCTAAAATTTATGCTCAACTAATACATTGCATTAAAGAGTATGTCATGTTCCACTTGACCACGCTCTACATAGTTGCTTGTCCTTACATTTCATTTCCTTTCATATTTTTTTTTGCTTTCTGGTGTTTCTATGTTCTGTTTGTTATTTTGCTTGCATGTTGATTTTTGGGCTGCCATAACGCCTCCCCCACCAAACACTTCAATGTTTTATTTTCATTTTCATTGTTGAAATAACATTTGACATGCGTCTTTTGCCTGTGAACTCCTGAACATGCTCCCACCAACCCACCCACTCACCCCCAAACGACCAAAGCAACCCGACTTCAACTCCAACTTGAAATTCGATTTTCAGCTTTCGACTTCGTGTAGCGTCTGTTGCATGACATGCAACTTTTGCCTCGAGCTGTTGCAATCAACAACAAAACTGCAAATTTTGGGGCGGTTTTTTTTTTCTTTTTATTGAATAACGTTTCAATATTCCAACATTTTCTGACATATCAATTTTCACGCGGCAAGTCTGGGCAGAGATATAGATTCATGCTGCGATATGAATAAAGTTTAGCGTCTGGCTTGCGCGTGTATATGACAGCAAATTGTTTAGATATGGCATGAAAATTGAAATTTATAGTATGTCTTTGCCACTGACAGATTGCTTGTAACAAGTAGTGTAAAAGTTGTTTGTTATTGTTGCCGTTGTGGTTGGTAAATAGAACATAAAGATTGGGAGATAATGGAAAGCAAAGTGCTGAACAAAAAGTTATTAGAAAGGGCAGCAGGAAAAGTTCTTACAAAATGTTTTCGAATGTTTACATAATTCGCAAATTTTTGAGGCTTTATGAGTTGTTAGTTGAGTCATTGATAACAGCTACCGAATTGCAGTTTGAACTTAAATATCAACAGAGCCCTGAAAATTATACAAAAATATATTATAATCCATCTCTTCATTTTGAGAATACTTAATGCCCCACGTTGGTCGCCAATTATCGGATAAGCTGCTGTGATAAGCATTATAAAGGGACAAGCTCTATTTCTCAAAGAATCCCATGATGTAGTTTAACTTTTTTTCAATTTCAAAGTTAAAAAGCGACTCTTAGCCCCACGTTGGGCGCCATTTCTGGCTCTTTACTTTTCTTAAGAAAAATGAATTCTAATTTAGTTTCAACTGATTAATTCACCACTTTCAACTCTACTTTATAATGTCTCTGTAGAAAACTGTGCTAATCCTTGACTTATCTAACCTATCAACCATGTCAGTTGTACGAAGCCAAAAGGTTTATTTCTGCCATCCCCCTTTTCCTCCATTTCTCCTTTAGCCTCCGGTTAATTTCCCACATTTCACATTATGCAAAACAAAAAACTACTTAACTGCTAAGCTCCCACAGACGTACTTTGCCATCATATGCAAATCTAAACAAATTAATTCCAAAGTGAACCTTTGTGCTGGCTTCCAGGCTTGCGTCTGCAGTTGAAATGCAACTGCAACTTCATTTGCGCATTAAGAACCAAACCGCTGACGGTGACGCAGCGGAAACGGCAGAAAGCTCTCCCTCCACCGAATCCTTTGCAATTTTTATACCATTTATATATAAAAAAAAAAAAAAAAAAGAAGCATTTTCTGCAACTCTCCACTCACAGTCTCTTATCCAACCGTTGCAGGTTCACATCCGCCGCGAATAGTGGAGCATCCCATAGATACGACAGTGCCACGACACGAGCCAGCAACGCTTAATTGCAAGGCAGAGGGCAGCCCCACGCCCACCATTCAATGGTATAAGGATGGGGTGCCACTGAAGATACTGCCTGGCTCACATCGCATTACCCTGCCGGCTGGTGGATTGTTTTTCCTCAAGGTAAGCAAAAACAAAAAAAATAATAAAAATATTACAAAAGAAATTGTAATTGAAACTGAACAGTAAAATACTCTAAATAAATGGTAAAATAGTTGTGAAACTGTTAAAACTGAAAAGAAGTTTGTAAAAAGAGAATTTGAAAGAGTACATCAAACCTAAATGGCAGCTCAAAATTTTCTGTTGTTTCATCCATCACAATCACAAACACAAGCAATCATGTTTGCACATCACATTCGATCACCACAACAATCTAGCTAGATCCATCGATTTGTGCTGGAGAACACGGCTATTCATATTATAATAACAGAGAATACTAAGCACCGTTTCTGATAAAGTAAGCGCAATTGGGTTGAATTTTTTAAAATCTATATAGCTGCTATGTGTCAGATAAACTTACAACTTACTCTGATATTTGAAGGTGGCGCTTTTTAGAATATCAGAATTCGGTATTTAATAATTTTTATGTCTACATCAGGAAATCAAACCTGAGCCCGAAAGGGAAATATATATGGCAGGCAAACGGCTTAAACTCAGAACCAAAGACAAAGCCGACTATATTTTGTAAGAAATCTTACTCGAAAATCGATATATTGTAACGTAATGAATTGAAATATCGCACCGGTTTTCAGGCAAACCCATATAAAAACCAAAGCACTTGTACGGCACCTAGTTCCAAAACCAACTAGAGCCTGAACAGAAACTTTGATCAGAAATGCAGATGTGCGAAATTATTATAACGAAAAATCAAATGGCATTGTTTGATTTTTCGTTAATGGATAAAGTCGCTCATATATGTTATCTCAACCTTGTAATAAACGTTGTATGCCGATTTCAAACTTGAATCTGACACACAAACACCAATGACTTTTTTCAATAGAAAAACATAGTTCATCAAATTGTACGTACAAAGTGAAAGAGTCATTCTAAATCGTGTTTTTTTTAAGATACTCGACTTCAAAGCTTATTCAAAGATTCACCACAAGTTGGTAATATTTTTCATAGATATATAGACATATGTGATTGTCGCTTTTACAAAATGGCTATGCAAAATGTTGTATTCCATGTGACGCCTAAAAGTGGGCAGGCCCATAAACCTTGAACCTCCACTTATTAAACATTAACTAACAATACATTACTATTATTCTACTTCAATTATCAAGTTGATATTGTCGAAAGTATTAAATTAATATTTCGAGGATATCAAATTGATACCAATTTGTATCAGATTGAGACTTTATACTCTGTATCAAGAGTTGACAGAGTATATTAAGTTTGTGCAAAAGTATGTAACTGGAAGAAGGTCCCTATAAAGTATATGAATGCTTGATCAGCATCCACAGCCGAGTCGATATAGCCATTTCCGTTTGTCAGCCAGATTTCAGAGATGGTAAGAGATAGAGGTTTAACAAGTATGGGACATATGTTTCGTATACTTGCAAACAGATCAAGTTTATTTTCAATTTATGGCAATTTGGAAAAAACCTCATATCTTCATAGTTTTGCAGGTAGATGGTTCGTACCCTCTACGCATATTTTGTCATTAGTATAATTTATCGATCCGCCAAAGGAATGATGGAGGATATGATGAACGATAGTCGAACTATAAGGGAAACAAACAATTATGATGGGCAGCCCTTCACACACTTATTGTATGCTTTGTCACTTCTGACTTAAAGTGCATAAGCTTTGGCGGTACTGGGTATATAATAACAAACATTTTTAAATGATAATGACTTCATTGCTCTTCAAAATATTCACCATGAAATTTTAGGCACTTTTTCATTCGCTCAAATCAATTTTCGAAGCACTTTTTCCACTCCAATTGAGGCACCTCCAAAACAAAAATGTTCACCGCGCAGTTTATTTTAGATGTTTGGGAAGAAAATGAAATCATTGAGTGCTAAATCGGCGTTGTACGGCGGATGACCCATCAATTCAAAAAGATGCTTGTGAAGTTAAGTGTCAGAGCTCACATTGTCATGATGGAGAATGATTCTTCTTAGATGGTTGGTTTTGCGAATTTCTTCAAAAACTTCCGTCAAACAAATGGCTTGTACTACTTAGAATTGACAATCCTACGTAGCTCAAGCGGAACAGTCGCCACATGATTCATTCGACTGAAGAAACATTAGCATCACAGTGCTTCGCGAATAGCTTTTGTGGGATTTGGCTCGTCTTGGTTTCTTTGTTTCTTGCTCATATGCATA
>JBAMBO010003339.1:0-26954 GCA_037044535.1 Lordiphosa magnipectinata
TCTTAAAATAACAAAAAATGGAACTAATTTTGAACATATTTTGGACTATGATTTTTAAAATATAAGAAATATATTTAGTATGACCGATTCCCGAAATGTAACTAGTACCCCATGTAATAAGAAATTAATTTTGAAATTAAAGTCGTAAAACCCATTTAAATAACTTTAATACATACTTTACTACATTATCATAGAAAGCAATAGATATCGCAAGCAACTTAAAAACGGCACATATCTATTGGGTTAAGGAAACAAAGTGTCGAATATTTAATCAAAATAGGTGCCTGGCCATTCTTAAAACAAGACGAACACGTATCCAATATCTTAACAACTGCTAAATATAGAAGAAAATACATCTCTAGCTTATTCACCAAACTGTCACAGTTCCGTGAAAAGAATGTAGAACGATAACTATATTTATAAAAGAGTTCAACCTGACTTGACTCACTGACTGACTGACTGACTGGTGACTGTCACACAGCCCAAGGCATAGGAGATAGGATGCTGAATTTTTCACTGTAGTTTTATCTTCTGCTGAAAGTAAATACAAAGAACGGATTTTGAAAAATTCTGTCGGGAAAGGTTCCGATTGTTTATCATCCGCTCAAGTTCAAACTCATTTTCAAAGATCTTTATAAAAATTCAACACGAACTGCATACCAATTTTTCGGAAAATTGATTTGTGGTTGTTGATTTTGTGTTTTTTGCGAGTGTGAGAGAGCGAGAGATAGAGAGAGCGAGTTTGCTAAGATTAAGCGGTCTACGCATTTGCTTACACACACACACACACACACAGGAGGATATTCATCCTCCAGATGATCCGCAGTTACTTCAGTAACAGGGTGCTCAAATTAACAGTGTACGCACAGAGACGTACAACGTAACCGGTGGTGTTCCGCAAGGAACGTACGTGATGTACGATGGCATCCTGCGATTATCTCTTCCCCCCAGAGTGCAACTCGTTGGATTTGCGGATGACGTTGCTGTAGTGGTAGTGGCTAAACACCTCAAACAGGCAGAATCACTGTGCGACAAAGTAATCAAGCAGATAGAGGCGTGGCTTTCTTCAGTAAGCTTGGAACTAGCGCCCCACAAGACAGAAGCTGTCTTAATTAGCAATCGGAAAAAGGTGGAGACTGCTCAAATTACAGTTGGCAATGTGGTGCTTACCTCAAAGAGAGCGCTAAAGTACCTGGGGGTAATGCTTGATACCAGGCTCAGTTTCCGGGAGCACATGGATTACGCAAGCGCAAAAGCAGCATCTACTAACAGGGCGCTCTCTAGGATGATGCTAAGTACCCGAGGCCCGAAGCAAGGTCGAAGGTTTCTGCTCAACAGCGTTACGAGGTCGACCATGTTGTACGCTGCTCCAGTCTGGCTGGGGGCACTGCAAGTTAAAAGCTACAGTCGTGGTCTGGAGGCAACACATCGACTGGGAGCAATCCGCATATGCTGTGCATTCCGCACAGTGTCAGATGACGCAGCGCTAGTCATTGCAGCCGTGCCGCCCCTGGAGGAACTAGCTTCAGTGAACACGAAGGTGTTTAACGAGGTTCACGGCAGGAACCTTCCACCAACCCACAAAAAGTCAGGTGGCAAAGCCGATGGGATTCATCCACAAAGGGTCGTTGGACTCACCGCCTCATCCCCAACCTTGGAGAATGGGTTAACAGGAAGCACGGACAGGTAAACTTCTACCTGACCCAGCTGTTAAGCGGCCATGGCTGCTTTAGAAGCTACCTGCACCGCTTTGGGCATGAGTCAGACGCGAGCTGCACCTACTGCGGGAATCCTGTGGAGGACGCTGAGCATGCCTTCTTTGCATACGGCAGGTTCAGCAGCGCCAGGCAGCACCTAGAGGGAGCTCTAAGCCCTGGACGCCTCTCAGTGGAGAGTATAGTCCCACTCATGCTGGAAAGCAGAGAGAACTGGGTGCTGATTAGCCAATATACAGCTTGTGTATTGATCGAGTTGCGTAGGCTGGAGCGGAATAGAAGGAGCACGTTGGAGTAAGGGTACTGATGGTTTTGCGAAGCAATGCTTTACGGCCGTACCCCAAAATCGCAGCCACCTACCTCTTTAAGACTAGTTATAATTGTTGTAAATAGATATAAATAAATGAATTTAAAAAAAAATAAAAAACACATATTTGTGTTTGTGTAACTGTGTGCAGAGACCACGAGCCTCCCACACCTACATTTGGCCAGCACCTTAGCGGGGATCAGTGGGGCGGGCTACTTCAATACTTCAATACTTCATCATAATAGCCAATTTGAGGTATCATGATACAGGAGCATGTATCAAAGAAATAGTACGCTAATTTAAAGTGATAGTGCTCCCTCCAATAGCAGAAACTATTCGATACAACATTTTTTTCTGATACTTGCTCAGAGATCAATTATTCCGCTGAGCAAGCCCATTGTAAACAAAGAGCGAGAGCAAGAGAGAAAGATTCACACAAAGCCAAACGGCGTACAACGGAGCATGATACAAGTATACAAGGTATGGCGCTCAGCATACATTGTGGCCCAGCGCTTTTACTGAGAGTGCGAGAGAGAAAGACGGAGAGTGAACGCGAGAGTGAAAGACCCACATATGTACATTGTACACACGAATTTAGTATGTGTTTGTATAACAAACAAGCAATGAAGCAACAACAAAATCAAAAAAAAAAACGTGCGTTCACACAACCTTTTGGTTCAAGTGTCAACTGCAGACTGATATATAATTGGGGGGGAAAGTGGGTGGGATGTGGGTGGGAAGTGTATGGAAAGTGGGTGGCATGTGGGTGGTTAGTGGGTGGGAAGTGTGTGGGAAGTGGGTGGGAAGTGGGTGGTATGTGTGGATGTGGGATTTTGGTTCCACAATGATAAAGGCTATACTGATGGCGGCGCAGCGAAGCGCGACTGATTTTATGCTAGTATACATATATTTAGAGAAAAGACGACAAAATCAGGAAATCAATGTAAGCCGTCTGAAGCCCAACATTTTGCATATCTTTAAAAGGTAGTTTGAAAAACTCTTCAGCGCTATCACGATGCAAGTCTTTTCGTTTAGTTGATTATCCGAATTCCATTTCCCAAATTAACCTAGCTTAAGGTAGTCGCTAAGTTATCTAGCTGGTTAAAGAAATAGTTCGAACTGAACCGTTCTTTTATTTGTAGCGTTTTTTTGTTTTGTTTCAGTTCTGCATTTATAAACAGACATTTTACAAGCACATATTAGCGGTTCGGTGCGGTTTGGTTCCCTGCTTTATTATAACAATTATTATAACAAAGTGCAAGACCAAACAAAATTAATAGAGTTGATACCCAAAGAACGTAAAAGGGGACGATAGTAGTAAGGTAGTAAAACCTTGTCTTCGTTTTGTTTAGTACAGAGATCTGCAGCGAGCTGTCACGAGCAAGTTCGCTCACCTTTGCTACAGATGCAATACAAGTCAGCTCAATGATCCAAGCTCGTTGTGGACAAAATACACAATCTCTCGAGCACATGTGGGCGATTCACAATCGTCTTAAGCAGAGTGAACGGCTCGCTTGACTTAAGCTTAAGCGAGCTTCATTCAGTTATTACTCGTGCGAAGCAACCCGCTTACTCGTTCTGACCCTTTTCGTTTTTTGTTCTAGGTGTAAAGCATTGAATTCCTTAAAGTGTGGGACTCGGAGTTCCTCACCCACTAAAATAACACATATTCTTTGATTCGCATACGCGGTTCCACCGCTACGAATTACTTCAAGTCGATCCCTGTCTAAGATTTGAATATGAATTGCGCTGTCTTTCAGTGCGACTCAAGTTCTTAATGATTTCTGCGGACATGGTGCAAGTCGTAGGATATCAAGTAAACGACGGAGGTGCTTTCCTGAATTCCAAATGTTCTAAGACTTAGGGCTATATTTTGTTTAGGGTTAGTTATTCGAACCGTTAAAAATTAAATTTTCTGAGTGTCTGCATTGGAATGTTTTTCTTGCCAAATCAAGAGGATAAACTTCGCTAAAGACATTAAAGCACAATTTGAATACTTTTAAGTGTAATAAAAAGAAAGCGACTCCTAACCGAACACAGTTAAGGTTTTCACACTGGCATTATAGCCTTTCAGGTTTATGTTTTGGTCTCGGAGTGATTCCCTCTGACACGGTGTAGACGGTCACATGGGGTCTACAGAAATATTGGTCTGTCAACTCGTCAACTGTTTGAAATAGTTGGTCGAAGTTGGATGAGTTGAATTTGTATTTTCAATAAATTAAGAAAATATCTTTTAGCAATTTTCAGAAACCACGGTTTTCCAGAGAGCTAGCTGCTGTACATCCTTAATGTTGCACTTATTAGGCCGGAATATATTCTCCTCTTCTTTGTTGACTATTCACCCTTTTGTTGCCTTGAAAGATTGGCTCTACACACTCTATTTTTCCCTTTCAAAGTGTTTGGCTTCCAACTAACTTAATTAAAAATAGTTTTTATTCAATTCCTTCACAAAAATGCTTAAAGTGAATTCCTTGAAATTTCATGCACGAATTTCTGATAGCCCACTGACATCCATTTGCAACGGTCTCAAGACAAATTTCTTTCGAAGCAGCAGCTGTTGCTGAGTTGCCTTTACGTAAATTATGGCAAAAATTTAATTATCGCCCGGGACGCGTGCTACTGCCACTTCAACGTCCAACAGTGCGCGTGTAAATGTATACGGAGTTTCCCAACTAACATAGTTTCAACGAAAAGTGTATGCCCGAAAAGTATGTTACTAAAACAATTAGCAGGGCGGAGAGAACCATAATTAAAACAACAACAAGAACTCTGCTTTCGGCTGTCTTTGATTGATGATGCAAACGAAACACTGAAGTAGCTGCACAAGCGCCTGAAAGTATGCAAAGGCGTTGAGAGGCAAACGGCAGGCAACTATGCAGGACACACATGCAAATGCCCTCAAAGAACAAAAAGAAAATGTTTAAGGAAATTGCTGCAAATATTTTGCTTGTTAAGTGAAACCCAGTTGCCGAAACGTTTTCAGCCAGCAATTTCTTCAGGCATTTGGCCAACGCGTTGCAACGTCTTCGGGTTTTTAGAGAAAGAGAGAGAGAGAGAGAGAGAGAGAGAGAGGGGGGAGTTTTACTCCCGCCTTTTATGCATTTTGCATGAGCGCTTTGCAAAATGCCTTTGCCCGGCTTTTATGCAAATTTCGTGCATTTTCCATGTTGTTACATTCTTGCCTTTATGCTGATATCCACAGAAAACTTGCATGTAAACTTGGCATGCAATTAAAACTAAATTAGTAGGCCTGTGGGCCAGTTGAGCATGTTGTGAAAATTTTGCTGTCTTAGTTGGCTAATTGAATTATTTATGTAGTTGCAAGTGGTTGATTAAAAACAAACCCCTTTTTTTTTCTTGCTCGAGCGTAATCAAAACAAAGGAACCCAGTCAAACATCAAACCCAACCCACCTCTCAACCCTTGTGCCGAAAAAAACAACAACCTTTTTTTTTAGGTGTTGAACATTACCGCAGGGCACAAACCACAAGCCAACTTGGTCCTCCTTCCTCCTCTGTAGCCTGGTCAGCAAAGATATGCACAAATAAAAAACAAACAAAAAAAAAAAACTGTCCACGGACCAGCAACTTTTGGTTGTCCAATACGCCCTCCTCTGTCTCCGCTTCGGTACTCAGTGCCCACACCCCACATGCGACATTTAACCCTCGAATTGGACACAGCGGGCACATTGAATATTTTGTTTACTCTTGAAAAAAGAGATATGTCACATTTTCCAGACAGTTGGTAACGAACAGTTCGCCTTCTTAAATGTACTTGCAAAATTTAATATTTGTAAATTTTAGAAAAATTTAGAAATTTAATAATTTTAAATTTGTGTTTTTTTTATTTATTTATACTCCAGTAAAACAAAGAGTAACATTTTATAGATGACGCAAGTGAAACACATCACGAATTTTATTGGCTGAGTTGATGTACTTGGCGCCTGGGAAAAATTAAGTTAGTAAGTAAGTGATGTTAACTCTGTTAACATTGGAAACGTTGCGAAAACTTTAACGAAACTAAAAGGCAAAAACTGATTAAAAGAAATTTGTCCGCTTCTGGAGTCGAACAAACGACTGTCAGCTTGTGAGTTAATGCTTTAAGCGCTCTACGCCATTGAGGCCGCTGAAATTCATCGAAAATATGATAACGACCACTGAACATGGTGTTGAGGTAATTCAATATCGATACCAGCTAGAAACGGCTTGTTCCAGATTTAGATTCCATTTGTACCCTGCCCCACCCCTAAGGCCTCTACGAACTTGCGAAGCAACGATAGGTAAGAATAAATATAACGATTAACAGCACATTCGTGGAGTCTATGTAAATAGGCTGTGGGCCTTATGCTGCTTTGAGCAGCTGACGCCACAACACTCAATGTTATCTCGCCCTTTTTGTTTTTCCAAACTATTAGCGAAGAACTGAAGTTCATTTAAAAACGAGGAGGTTAAATAACATTGTTTGGGCGGAAATTTAGTTAAAGTTGCACTTGCTCGTTGTGAATTGCTTAAGACAAATTGCAAAATAAATGTTAGTTGCTACAATGTGTACTCGTCAATAGTCAATAGTCAGCTAACTTTTGACTATCATCTCAAAACAGTTTTATATTTTTTGGTGGCAAGTAGGGAAGTTACCATGAGTTTGTTCGAAACAAAACGCTGCTAATTGAAAAGTTAATTAATAATACCAAGAAATTCAAATTTCGGCGTAATTTGTTGTTTAGTCTGATCGAAGCCTACACAGTTTTTCTATCCAAACCAGAGAATACAGTTATTCTCAGACACTATGAAAAAGTGAAACGAAATGAGGTCTCACCTCTGACTTTTCACAGCGTGCTCTTTGCTCAATCAATGAGAGTTTTTTTCCGATTGCTTTGTTCATTTGTTTTCATGAGACACTTTCCTGGGCAGAATTTGTTGAAAGTGTCTTCTAAGCATGTGTGTGTGCCTAAGTAAACTCCCTCTAGTACGGCTGGGGTTAGTCACTCTATTTTCGTCAACACAGCGTTGCTCTTTGTACGGTGATGCGTCGTGCCGCCTGTCAAATTGTAACATGAGCCGAATGCTAAACAGAGAGAGAGAAAGAGAGAGAGAGAAGGCGTACGCTCTAAGTTTTTTTTCCGTGAGAGAGCGTGTGCAAAGAATAGTAAAGGATTTAAAAAAAAAGGAATATCAATCCTTGAACATCCTTTCAGCAAAATATTTCACCGCATTCCAGTGGAATGCATTATGGCGCTCCATGCATTACATTGGGTTAAAAGAGCGTCGCTTATGGGACTCCATGCATGGCTTTAGGGCGAACGAGTGTTGCTAAAGTCGCCCCATACATGGCATTGGGTCGAACGAGCGTCGCTTAAGTCGCCCCATGCATGTCATTGGGTCGAACGAGCGTCGCTTATGTCGCTTCTCAGCATGGCATTGCGTCGACCTAGCGTGCCTGGAGAGCCGTTAACGTATTGAGCGGACATCGACTTGAAAAATACGTCAGTGGAGCCTATTGTGAGGGAAGTAAGCAAGCGTCAACGACAGTTACAAAATCGTCGACGGATCGTTGATACAGCGTGGGTCGGCCGTACTAGAGGGCTGTAAGTGTGTATGCATGTTTGTGTGCTTCTGTAGAAGGCAAAACAAAACGTTAACATTGACATTAACATTGATTGTTGACTATAAAGTGCAAAGGTCGTAAAATTAATAATAAAGTGCATTTTTTATTTCAAATTTGACAAGACTTTTAATGAATCGCTATGCAGCTTATGTGGGATAAAATTATCCGGCCACCATATTTGACGGCTAAACATCTGGAAGTACTCGGTAATGAGGTCAACGAGAACTGACAGCAGACCATTTTTACTGTTAGACTGCGAAGTGTTTTGCGAAATTTTAAACCCAATATATAATGCCCCGCAAATGGCTCCAATAACCTCGAGAAATATTATGGATGTGGACCGCTGGCACTATCGCGAGCACTGTTGCTAGGCAGAGTATGGAAGATCGGGGAGTCTCGAACGTTCTAGAAGGAGACAAGGAGACACCGGGAGACAGCCCAGGAGGGCTATATAAGGGGGCGAGTGTGGAACGAATCGTAAAAGTACAAGTGTGGCGAAACGGAATATCCCAGAATACTACAGACGGAAAATCGAGTGCGGAATCCTTGAACAGGATACGGAACAGACCTCGTGGAGGGACTTGAACCAGATACAGGATATTCTGGCGGAAGGATATCGACTATCATCGAAAAAGGTAGCTGTGCCCACGTAGAGCCTGTGTGTCGAACGCAGATTCGACGGTATAGGCGGTCATACTAGCCAGCGCATCCTTTGAGTCCTTGAAAGACGATAGTAGGGCAGTACGTGGGAGTTGTTCGGATTAGGCGAACCTGCGAGTCAAGCGATTGCTTGGACGTGCACGGCGTGTCCTTGGCCAACGAAACCCTGCGAACACGGCGGTTAGCCGGATAGGAGGCGTACCTTGCGATTTGGCAAGGATACCTCAGAGAGGTTTATGCGCATGTACCATATTTATAAGTGAAACATCAAAGTGAACAATAAAGTGAACCACGTCGCTGGTGAATAATAGAATAAAGAATTCCCTGTGTTGTTATTGCAAGTCCAATATAAATTTGTTGGAACGATCCTCGATTACCCTGAGCATAGGCTGCATTGGTTTTCGGGTCAAAAAGGACTCGTTACAACGGTTGTAAGTTTGAACTTGTACTGACCCACTCTGGTGAGCGATCTTGCTTTTATTTCTAAATTTCTTCGTTAACTCTACTCTAAGCTAACGATGTGTGTGTATAGACACATACGTGCATATAAATTATGTACGTTGGTCACAAGCGTGGTTTTCCACACAATACATGCCCAGTGCTTTCCAACGTATGACGTCTTCAAGTGGTGTCTCGGCTGTTCTGATCCTTGTCACTGCCGTTATTAATATTTAATGCCCTGACATGCCCAGCAACCCAGTCTATGTGTCTGAAAAGAGCCGAGCTTAAGAGCGTTTTTGGAGTAAACATATAAATTTGAGGGTATTATACCCTCAAGCATATTCAGTGCTATCTAAGGACGGGCTCATAAAATGCACTTATGTCTGATCATTTTCGGATCTGCACTCCAATATGCGTCTGGAAAGAGCCTTTCAGTACTCCTTCAAGTGCCTAGAAAAGTTACTTTTATGTGTATTTTATGAGGTTTTCCTATGCTTCATTGGGCGGGTGAAAGTACTTATATCTGTGACAGAAACGAGTCATATTGGACTCAGAAATCTCACACATTAAGTGCGACCAGTTTCATAGAAAAAAACGTTAATTCCGGACTCTTTTTTGTGCACATTATGACGGTGAATGCTCATAAAAAAGTGTCAGAAAACGCACATATTGGTTGCTGGGTGTTTATGATATAGGCTGAGTCGAGGTGAATTTACTATAAAGGTGACGTACTCACCACGGTATGCTCTCTTTTGAGGTGCCTTATTGTTGATAGTATAAAATCAAACGTCGTCTCGTATACAGAAAAACAATGAAAAGAATATGCTTATAATTAATGTAATATTTACATATATTTATTGATTGTGTTAACGTCTTCCAGCAAAATTTGTGCTAATAGCAAACGAAAAGTGCAGAACGTTAAATATTTGCTAAAAATTTGCCTCTCAGAGCAGCTGTCAGCTGTCTCAGAGAGACGAGAGAGCGAGCTGAAAACAATTATGGACCCTCACCACAACGGAGCAATGTATAATGTAAAATTGGCTCAAACAGCACCTCCAAAGAAGGGCCAGGGCCAAGCTTCTCTCAATCTCTTGGCGTGTGTGCTTATAATTTTTCGCACTAGAGAAAGGGACCTACAGCTTAACGCTGAATCCGAACGTCAATAGAATAGAGGATTTTTGCTTTTTCATGGCTGTTTCTGTTCACTGGCTAGTTTCCATGGCGGAGTACGTCACCTTTATAGTAAATTAACCTTGGGCTGAGTTATCTAAATTTGAGATTTACACAATGAGTGAGCCGAGTTGAATATCATGTTCAAGTTTGAACATTCTCGGTGGGCCTAAAATGCGACAGCGACTCATCCATTTTGTATCTTACTCTTTCGTAAGAACCATAGACTCTAATCGACGAAGGCACCAACTAGTACCCTGAGTAAAAGTAAAATTGGCTCAAACAGCACCTCCAGGAGGGCCAGGGCCAAGCTTCTCTCAATCTCTTGGTACCCTGGGTGTCCACTTAAAATATACAAAATTCTGATGTCTTTATTGTGGTGGCTAAGCTGGCGCTCCACTTCTTTTGTTTCGTCCATCGCGAACCCATTTTGTATTGGTTTAAGCGATCTGACTTCGTCTGGATCTTAACTCGTGCTGATAGATTACCTTGCCAGAAGAAGTTTCGGTTATAAATGAACCTGTGGGCCTCAATGGGTTTTGGAACATTCATTTTTCATCTTCTTCTCGATGAGTTGCTCAACGCTCGAGCTCGCAGTCCAGGCGTTCTGTCTTGTACCCTCCAGCATGTTAATGGGACTTTCTTTGAACCAAGGTTCAAGTCAAATCATTAGGTTTGTCAAATGACTTATCGCACTGACACTATATCGCATTTATCGCTATAAGACATCTTACATAACCTTTATAGGAACATTGATAGGAACAAAGATCATTTATGTCTGATAGGAACAAAGATGACTTATGATGTTGAATGTTAGATGTGCTTAGACTGTTTCACCTATAAGTATACCTCCGAACAGAAACGAAATTTCTGCAGAATTATTAAAGAATGCAGCCTTGTTTTTCTATTACTTCTAGTTCAAGCCTCTCCTATACTAATTTAGTTAATTCCAATAATTCAGATATATTTAGAAGCTGCTGGGCTGTCATTTTTTTTAACCAAATAAAATCAAGTTGAAATTTTAGTACAACTTTTTGTAATACTAAAATTTATGCTCAACCAGTACATAGCATTAAAGAGTATGTCATATTCCACTTGAACACGCTCTACATAGTTGCTTGTCCTTACATTTCATTTCCTTTCATATTTTTTTTTGCTTTCTGGTGTTTCTATGTTCTGTTTGTTATTTTGCTTGCATGTTGATTTTTGGGCTGCCATAACGCCTCCCCCACCAAACACTTCAATGTTTTATTTTCATTTTCATTGTTGAAATAACATTTGACATGCGTCTTTTGCCTGTGAACTCTTGAACATGCTCCCACCACCCACTCACCCACCACTCCCAAACGACCAAAGCAACCCGACTTCAACTCCAACTTGAAATTCGATTTTCAGCTTTCGACTTCGTGTAGCGTCTGTTGCATGACATGCAACTTTTGCCTCGAGCTGTTGCAATCAACAACAAAACTGCAAATTTTTGGGGCGGGTTTTTTTTTTCTTTTTATTGAATAACGTTTCAATATTCCAACATTTTCTGACATATCAATTTTCACGCGGCAAGTCTGGGCAGAGATATAGATTCATGCTGCGATATGAATAAAGTTTAGCGTCTGGCTTGCGCGTGTATATGACAGCAAATTGTTTAGATATGGCATGAAAATTGAAATTTATAGTATGTCTTTGCCACTGACAGATTGCTTGTAACAAGTAGTGTAAAAGTTGTTTGTTATTGTTGCCGTTGTGGTTGGTAAATAGAACATAAAGATTGGGAGATAATGGAAAGCAAAGTGCTGAACAAAAAGTTGTCAGAAAGGGCAGCAGGAAAATTATGGGAAAATTCTTACAAAATGTTTTTGAATGTTTACATAATTCGCAAAATTGTAGAGGCTTTATGAGTTGTTAGTTGAGGCTACCGAATGACAGTTCGAACTTTAATATCAACAAAGTCCTGAAGGCAAACTTCGACACTGAAAATTATCTAAAAATATATTATAATTGTTTTTAAGTCATTTTGAGCATATTTAATGCCCCACGTTGGTCGCATCAGAATCAGAAAAGCTGCTGTGTTAAGCATTTTAAAGGGACAAGCTCTATTTCTCAAAGAATCCCATGATATATGCCAAAAATCTACACAAGTGATTTAACTTTTTTTCAATTTCAAAGTTGAAAAGCGACTCTTAGCCCCACGTTGGGCGCCATTTCTTGCTCTTTACTTTTCTTAACAAAAATGAATTCTAATTTATTTTCAACTGATTAATTCACCACTTTCAACTCTACTTTATAATGTCTCTGTAGAAAACTGTGCTAATCCTTGACTTATCTAACCTATCAACCATGTCAGTTGTACGAAGCCAAAAGGTTTATTTCTGCCATCCCCCTTTTCCTCCATTTCTCCTTTAGCCTCCGGTTAATTTCCCACATTTCACATTATGCAAAACAAAAAACTACTTAACTGCTAAGCTCCCACAGACGTACTTTGCCATCATATGCAAATCTAAACAAATTAATTCCAAAGTGAACCTTTGTGCTGGCTTCCAGGCTTGGGTCTGCAGTTGAAATGCAACTGCAACTTCATTTGCGCATTAAGAACCAAACCGCTGACGGTGACGCAGCGGAAACGGCAGAAAGCTCTCCCTCCACCGAATCCTTTGCAATTTTTATACCATTTATATATATATAAAAAAAAAAAAAAGAAGAAGCATTTTCTGCAACTCTCCACTCACAGTCTCTTATCCAACCGTTGCAGGTTCACATCCGCCGCGAATAGTGGAGCATCCCATAGATACGACAGTGCCACGACACGAGCCAGCAACGCTTAATTGCAAGGCAGAGGGCAGCCCCACGCCCACCATTCAATGGTATAAGGATGGGGTGCCACTAAAGATACTGCCTGGCTCACATCGCATTACCCTGCCGGCTGGTGGATTGTTTTTCCTCAAGGTAAGCAAAAACAAAAAAACAAAAATAAAAATATTACAAAAGAAATTGTAATTGAAACTGAACAGTAGAATACTCTTAATAAATGGTAAAACAGTTGTGAAACCGTTAAAACTGAAAAGAAGTTTGTAAAAAGAGAATTTGAAAGCCTACATTAAACATACAAAATCGTACATCAATGCTGGACGCTTTGATGAAGTTTTTAGATAGAATAGTATGCGTCAAAGTTATCGTCTTAATTTAATTTAATTTTAAATGACAGCTAAAAATTTTCTGTTGTTTCATCCAACACAATCACAAACATAAGCAATCATGTTTGCACATCACATTCGTTCACCACAACAATCTAGCTAGATCCATAGATTTGTGCTGGTGAACACGGCTATTCATATTATAATAACAGAGAAAACTAAGCGCCATTTCTGATAAAGTAAGCGCAATTAGGTTGAATTTTTTAAAATCTAAATAGCTGCTTTGTGTCAGATAAACTTACAACTTACTCTGATATTTGAAGGTGGCGCTTTCTATAATATCAGAATTCGGTATTTAATAATTTTAATGTCTACATCAGGGAATCAAAACGGAGCCCGAAAGGGAAACGCATATGGCAGGCAAATAGCTTAAACCCAGAACCAAAAACAAAGCCGAAATCCATATATTATATTTTGTAAGAAATCGTACTCGAAAATCGAAATATATTGTAACGTAATGAACTGAAATATCGCACCGGTTTTCGGGCAAACCCATATAAAAACCAAAGTACGAATACGGGACCTAGTTCCAAAACAAACTAGAGTCTGAACAGCAACTTTGGTCAGAGAAGCAGATGTGCCAAACTATTATAAGGAAAAATCAAATGGCATTGTTTGATTTTTTGTTAATGGATAAAGTCGCTTATATCTATTATATCTCTCAGCCTTGTCCTAAACGTTGTATGCCGATTTCAAACTTGAATCTGGCACACAAACACCAATGACATTTTCCAATAGAAAAAAAATAGTTAATCAAATTGTACGTACAAAGTGAAAGAGTCATTCTAGCCTTATAAAATTGTGACCTATAATAGATCGTGTTTTTTTTTTAAGATACTCGACTTCAAAGTTTATTAAAAGATTCACCACAAGTTGGTAATATTTTTCATAGATATAGAGACATATGTGAATGTCGCTTTTACAAAATGGCGATGTAAATTGTTGTATGCCATGTGACGGTTAAAAATGGGCAGGCTCAAGTCAAAACCTTCGCCCATAAACCTCGAACCACCACTTTTTAAACATTAATTAACAATACATTACTACAATTCTACTACAATTACTAGAATTATCAAGTTTCGAAGTATTAAATTACTATTTTGAGGATATCAAATTGATACCAATTTGTATCAGATTGAGACTATATACTCTGTATCAAGAGTTAACAGAGTATATTAAGTTTGTGCAAAAGTATGTAACTGAAAGAAGGACCCTATAAAGTATATGTATGCTTGATCAGCATCCACAGCCGAGTCGATATAGCCATTTCCGTTTTTCAACCAGATTTCAGAGATGGTAAGAGATAGAGGTTTAACAAGTATGGGACATATATTTCATATACTTGCAGGCAGATCAAGTTTATTTTCAATTTATTGCAATTTGGAAAAAATCTCATATTTTCATAATTTTGCAGGTACCCTCTACGCATATTTTGTCATTAGTATTATTTATCGTTCCGATAAAGGAATGATGGAAGACAGGATGAACGATAGTCGAACTATAAGGGAAACAAACAATTATGATGGGCAGTCCTTCAGACACTTATTGTAGGCTTTGCCACTTCTTTGGTGGTACATGGTATATAATAACAATCATTTTAAAATGATAATGGCTTCATTGCTTTTCATAATATTCTCCATGAAAATTTAGGTACTTTTTCATTCGCTCAAAACAATTTTCGAAGCACTTTTTTCACTCCAATTGAGGCACCACCAAAACAAAAATGTTCACCACGCAGTTTATTTTGGATGTTTGGGAAGAAAATGAAATCATTGAGTGCTAAATCAGGGTTGTACGGCTGATGACCCATCAATTCGACGTTTTGGCCGTTCAAAAAGTTGCTTGTGTGAAGTTATGTATCAGAGCTCACATTGTCATGATGGAGAATGATTCTTCTTAGATGGTTGGTTTTGCAAATTTCTTCAAAGACTTCCGTCAAACAAATGGCTTGTACCACTCAGAATTGACCATCCTACGTTGCTCAAGCAGAACAGTCGCCACATGGCCCATTCGGCCGAAGAAACATTAGCTTCACAGTGCTTCGCGAATAGCTTTTGTGGGATTTGGCTCGTCTTGGACCCCCACCCACGCAATCGATTGCTGTTTTGTTTCTTGCTCATATGCATATTTCCATGATTCGTCACATGTGACGATCTTATAAACGTCTGCTGAAGCACCGAGCCATTTTTTGAGCAATTGTCATATTATGCGGAATCCAACGCGAACAAGCCTTTTTTACGGCAAGGTGTTCATGCAAAATCTTACATATGCTGGTGGAACTAATGTTTAGGGATGGCTCCATCTTACGGTATGTCACTTGACGATCTTGCATTATCAGTTCAAGCACAGCATCGATGATTTTTGGCACAACAACCGATTTTGGACGACCTTCACGGAATACGTCGTTGAGAGAACTGCGGTTTTTGATGGTGCTTTATCGCCATACAAAGAACTGAGTTGAACGACACACTCTTGTTGAGATAAACCACGCTATTCAGCGATAATCTTCTCTTGAAATGGATTTGATTTAATTTTTTCAACTCAAATAGCGCTAGTATATCCAAACGTTGTGAAACCGTTTATGCTAAAAAATGTTAAACTCTATTTTGATATTACCAGATTTTAACTATTGACATTAGTGTTACCAGTACCCGACATATACACACCTGATCTTATTAATAGGTACACACCGGAATTTTTTAATTATAGATGGTTTTTTCGTACTTTTAGTGTTGACAACTTTTTAATTTTTGGTTTTTTGTTGTTTTCAATGTCTGGCCACACTGTGACAAAGAGTTGAAAGAGGGGCTGCCCCGTATATCAAAGCTTTTCTATAAATTGCGAGTCCACCACAAATTTCGCCTGATCATAATAATAGGTACAGTCTTCGTTTCTCACAAGTATCAAGTGAATAATTTTGCAATCAGTGATCTTTTGGTAACTAAAGGTAAATTAAGTGTTGCTCCTGTCAATACAGAGAATTAAATAATTATTTTTTTTAGAAAAAATGGGTCGGAATTCTCATTGTACTAAAGAAGAAGCTCGATTGGATCTTAGTCTGAGAAAAGAAGGCAAATCTTTACGAGCCATCGCCAAATTAATGAACATGTCTCATAATTTTGTTAAAAATGCATTAGAAAGAAAACCAAGACAGGAAACCCGTGGAAGGCCACAAAAAACAACAGAAACCCTTGACCACTACATAGTAACTTTGAGCAAAAAGGACCCATTTAAGTCATCGAAGGCTATTGCAGCCGAAATTGGGAATTCAGTTGGTGCTCCAACTATCCGAAGACGACTACAAGATGCCAACCTACCAGGAAGAATTGCCAGAAAAGTCCCACTTATGCGCAAACAAAATATCACCATGAGGCAAACTTTTGCAAGGGACCACAAAGACTGGGTAGGATGCACCGGGGAGAAAAAATGGAGAAACATATTATGGAGCGATGAAATCAAGATTACTTTGTTTGGGAATGACTGTGAGAGGAATGTTCGACGCCCTAATGGAAAGGAATTCCATTCACGGTTTACAAAAAAAACAGTCAAACATGGAGGTAGCAATATAATGGTATGGGGTTGCTTCTCAATTTATCAGACTACGAACAAAATGAATGCTGAAGAGTACAAATCCATATTGGAAACAGTTATGGTACCGTATGCTGAGGAAAATATGCTATTACGTTGGGTATTTCAGCAAGATAATGATCCTAAACACACATCAAGGCTGTTATCTAAATTTTTCAAGGACCAAAAAGTTGATGTTCTGAAGTGGCCAAGCCAATCCCCCGACCTTAACCCCATTGAAAACTTGTGGGGTGACTTAAAAAAGAAAATGTCCGAAAACTGTGGTATGAGACACCAGTAGCGACCTGCCAGACTCTTATTAAAAATATGCCAAAAAGAATAGCAGTAGTGGCCAAAAATAGAGGTGGATACACTGGATACTAAGTTAGGAAATACTAATTTACCTAAAAAAAAGGACACAAAATGGAAATTAAAATTTGTTTCTTACCAACACATGAAGTGTACCTATTATTATGATCACACTGAAAACGTATCTGAAACACAAAATGATCTCATTTATGTTATATTATTATTCTATGTTACAATTAAGTTTATTTTATTAAAAACAAATAGTTTAAGAACCAATGAGAACAAATTTTAAGTTTGAAACAATGAATAAAACTGTTTCCTGTTACCTTAAAGTCAGAGTTGATGTGTGAACCTATTAATATGATCAGGTGTGTTAATAGTACCCCACGTATATTATAGTTGGGATTGACCGACTTTCGTACTTATTTTTGGGTGTATTAGTACGTTGAATATATATTTGACGGAAAAGTAATAAATATGGAGTGAACTAAGAGAAAAAATGTAGAATTCCACACTCGGTTCAAGAACTTTAAATGTCAAAAGTATTGTAGGAACAAAAAGTTGTAATAAATGAAAGAGTAGGGACTTTCTCCCATATCTCCGTTTAGGACTTCTTTTTACTTTCTTGGCCTATAAAAACAAAATGAATAACAAGTTTATTTAGATGTCTTAACAATTCAAAAACGAGTTATTTGTTTTTAAAGCGCTTTCGTGCTTAAATTATAAGTATCACTTTCAAATAACTTTCAAGTTTTTTTATGGGAAATTTACAAATATTTTATTATTATAAAAAGTACAAGCTCATCGCTAACTACGACTTTTCCCAGATTTCGGACAGAAGAATTAATATCTGTTGCATACGGCTGGCAGAATAGACCATCCTATTAAAGTTTCCACGACTTCCTTGAGTTCAATCGGAACGGAGTTTCCATGTACACAGTCAACAGCTTGGTTTTAAAATATGGAAATGATTTAACCTAACATTTCGTATTAAAATGTCTCATTAAATTGTACAAATTAAAAGGAATAAATAATACCTAAATTCGACTATAAACCATTGAAAGTTGACTTTTGCCATTCACCTTGAATCAAAGTGTATTTAACTCTCTCAAAAGGCACTTCAGCAAACGCCATGACCTAACCATTGTACACTCAACTCGTGTACGTAAATGAGACTGTGGCGTATTTACATTATTTTCACGGGTTGGCATTTTCTTTTCATTTTGGTTCCCTTTTTTTTTGTTTTTATCTGCATGCATAATTATTATTTTGCCCTATGCTTTTTTTTCCACCATTCACAATGAAGTGCAGAGTTTGAGCCAAGCTGTTTAAAAATTTTTCATCTGCTGAGTGATGAACAAACTAATTGCTTTTATTTTTTCTTCTTTGCTCTGTGTATCTGGGTGTATCTTCTGCAAAAATATTTTTGCAAGCATTTTCACTTGGCAGCGGCCAACAACTTCATTAACGCAAGGTAAACAAACATTAAGAGGGAAGTGGAGGAGCGACAGACAAATAAAGACGAAACGGAAGCAACGCCAGCAAAAGTCAGACAGTCGTCTGATGAGCAGGACTACTCCGGCTGTGACTCCTGCTCTGCACTCAGCAAATTTACGACGCAAAAAGCCAACGGCGCGCGTTGATTATGCTGATGATGCAGTCCGCGGAGGAGCTTGCCACTTTTCACACTCGATCTGCAGCTGCCATTTGTGTGTGCTTGCTGAATGCCACTGTATTTGTTTATCACTTAAGTGGAAAAAAGGATTTCAGAATGCTGCAGACTACAGTTTCCGTTTTGTATCTTTTTATACACGTCTAACGACTTTTAAATGAATTAATTCCTTCGGTGGTGTCCTTTGTCTTCACTTTTGGTTAGCGAAATTAGAAAAAAAACACATAATTTATTTTTGCCAAATTTTGTTCTTAAAGTTTCTTCAAATTTATTTCCCACTTTTTATACATTTTCCCCTTTCAACTTGAGCATCATAATTTACATTCTAATACCAGTTAGCATTTCATTTTGCATCTCTGCCCCATCAAAAACAATTCATCTTACTTATAAATGCTCCCAGACCACTTCAACCAGGTCATTATACTGGCCCCAAAAAGTAGGCAACACTATAACAAAAATGTTGCTTCTTGAAAAGAAAAGACAACTTTAATGTGGCAAAAAGAAAAAAAAAATACGGAGGAGCAAGACAGAGTAGAAAATATACATATGTACAAGCGAGTAGGGTATATGCAATAAAATACAAAAGCATATACGAAAGTCCTTCTGTGTGTGTGTGTGGGAGAAGCCGAAAAAAAAAATAACAGCTGAAGTGTAGTGAAAACTGACATGGAGGAGCGAGCTTTGGGAAGACAGACAATAATTTACGTAAATGTAAGGGAGTAAAAAAAATTGAAGCAACCAAAAGCAGACAAGTTAGTCACACACACACACACACACACTCACACACATACATGCATGATTTGTAGCAACTGTGCGAGAGCACTTTGGTTGGCCTTCCGCACATCATCAGCAACAGCAGCAGCAACAGCAGCAGCAGACTTCAAGTGGAAGTTAGAGATGACCAAGTGACTCACGACAAACATTTATAGCTTAAGAAATATTTCAAAATTATTTTAATAATTTACTTACTCACTTTCCCCCCATCACTCAAAGCTTATTTAACTTTTCCTACTTCTTACCATCCCTGCTTGCTTCGTCCTTGACTAAACTTACTCCAGCTTCTATATTTGCTCTGTCTGACTCTGAAGTGTTTGCCTGTAATGCGTTCGTTCCTCCACACCCTAAACCTAATGTTTATTTAAATGGCTGTCACATTTGGCAACAGTTTTCTGCTTGCCAACTTTAAAAATCCAAAAGGCAAATAAATCAAAGTCTGCCTCTTTGCCTGATTGCATTTTGGGTGTTTTTTAATGGTCTCTACGCTGGCTTAATTAAAAAACAGCCAGAACACTTAAACTGAATCTCAATTGCAACATCTCCCGCTGCGTCTCGAAAGTTAATGCCAGTTACTTGTTGTTGTTGTGCCCTGCCTTTGCCCATAACTTTTTTCACTGCATGTGCTGCGAGCACATTTTAATGAGTTTACAAACGCTTGACACATTCGCGGCTTCATAAAAAAAAATTTATATATACATAAATAAATAAACAGAGCTTAAGTAGAGACGGCGTCTACACGGGGCGTATGAGTTATGTTTTTTTGCTTATTAACCTGAGGTGTTTGCCAGGAATGCTTTTGAGTTTCGTTTAATGAACAAATGTGGGGGCCACAACATTATGCAAGGGAAGGAGTCTGGCTGATTGGATTAGTAGGCGTAGGGGGAAGGTGAAACAGGGAATTTAATTTTCAAGTTCAGCAAAGCGATTGGAAGTGATTTTAATCAAAAGTTATTGGAGTTTGGAGTAGAAAATGCAAGAGAAATTTTGATTTAATGGTGTTGTTGTTATATAAATTTTGTTAACCGCCCAAAGGGAAAAGCCTAGCTGAGCTCAATCTCTAGAAAAACTACTTAAGCTGCCTTTACACTTGTCATATATCTCTAAAGACACGATATTATGGTGTAATAGGCAATCACATAACGCTGACGAGAAACTTTTGCCTTCGCTTTAGACAAATATGTTGAAATAGAACCAGTTCTATTTGATAAAAGTAACTCTGCTGAGACAAAGCTGTCAATTTTGTAGCGTTGATAATTCCCAAAAAAAAACATACTTTTTATTCAATATACTCGATTTTATTTATCGATTAAACTAATTTAGGAAGTCTGAAAGATGATTACTTCTGTCATTCGAGTGGCTAATTTGAATGCATCATAAGCAACTATAACAAATGTAACATTCCTTGTACCACCAGGTAAAACTTCATCATCCGGGAAATTAAAAAGATTATTTTCAATGCCTGTGCATAGCTTGCTGTTTCATTCCAGTATCAACATAATTAAAACTGTTCTCTGCATCCAACAGAGCAAGAAGCACAATACTGCGGAATCCTTTATAGTTGTAATAAAATGATCCGTCATTCCTTCTTGCTCGAAATGCAATATCTTTGACATCTAAAGAAAAAATTTTGAAAAGTGGAATTTTGGAAAATCTTTATAGCACAAACTTAGCGCACCGAGGTAAAAACGAAAGTTCCACATTTCCTCAAAATTTTATTAGCATTTCTGCTGCCTAAGAACCTAGTGCCTAAGAACTCTAGTGATATCCAGTATCTGAAAGACTGCGAAAATAATCCCAGTCCTAAAGGTTGTCAAACCAGCGGACCAGGGTGCGTCCTACCGGCCGATCACGCTCCTTTCCCCCGTCATAAAGATCTTAGAGTCCCTGCTGCTCCCCCATCTTAAGGAACACCTTCCTCCAACCCCCCACCAACATGGCTTTAGATTCGGCCACAGCACCACCTCTGCTCTCCACCTCCATAGCGTCAGGACTAAACAGCGCTCGCCCCCATGAGAGATCAATTGTTGTGGCCCTGGATCTCTCTAAGGCTTTCAAAATGGTCAGCCACACAATCCTTCTCCAGGACCTGTTCCATAGTAGTCTATCCAGCCACTTAACAAGATGGATGGCCAACTACCTATCCGGTAGACAAGCCCACGTGGACTTCCGTGGCAAACTTTCTAAAACACGTGTTATCAAGCAGGGAGTACCACAAGGCGGCGTACTCTCTCCACTGCTGTTCAACACATACGTTGCTCCTCCTGATATAAAAATCGTCACCCATGCGGATGACTGCACCATCATCACAACCGGCAGAGATGTTGGAGCTCTTGAACAAAAATTGAACGCCTACCTCCCGAGCCTAGCTCGTTTCTTCAATGACAGAAACCTGAGCTTGTCCGCTCCTAAATTGTCCACAACCCTCCTTACAACTTGGACAAAGGAAGTCAAACAAGTCCTTGATATTCACATCGACGGACAACGAACCTAGGATACTGGGTGTTACGTTTGACTCCCTCTTTACCTTTGCCAAACAAGCGGAAGAAGTCATCAAGAAGGTAAGGAGCGAAACTAAGGTCCTGAAAGCCATAGCAGGTGGCACATGGCAAAAGGAAAAGGAGACCATAACCACAACCTACAAGGCGATCGGGAGATCGATGATCAACTACGCTGCCCCCATCTGGTCGCCATTAATTAGTGACACCCAATGGAGGAACCTCCAGCTTGCACAAAATGCTGCACTCCGGGTCGCCACAGGATACCACATCATGGCGCACCCCGATCACCTGCAACAGGAGACAGACATTCTCCCAGTCCGTCTCCACAACAAACTACTCACACAACAGTACCTAATCGGATGCCATCAGGAATCACATCCAAATCATGCCCTCGTCATCCTAAATATGTCTCAGCGTCCACGTGCAGAGCGATTCGACCTCAGGAATGAGTTTGCACCCGTCCTCCAACTCCTAGGTGATGGCCGGCACTCCTCCACTGCATGCGCAGAGGATAAGAAGCAGACCCACACCTCCATCGTAGCTGGAGCAATCGAAACCTAAAGGCTTAACGTAGTCCTGGGCGGCAAACCCCCTCTACATCTCTTTTTTTACCCTACCCTCTACCTATTCTTTCACTTTCACTCTCTACGTACATATCTTTCAGACGCAGATACATTCTAGCTACTGTTATTCGAATTTTAATCGGTAAAAACTTTTGGAATAAAGAGAGCTGCCTAAGTAATCCGTACAACCTTCTAGTTGCCCTATTGATGTGGTCATTCCACGACAACTTATTACACTGTGCAACACTAAAAAGTTGATAAAGTCGAAACCAAAAAATTCCGACAGGGTATGATGGTAGTACAAAAACCTTCGCTGGGTTTGGCCTGGTTAGCTGCCGTTTTCTTTTTATTGCATTTTGAAGATTTCAGCTTCTGATTGGGAATCGCAACTCCATATCTTATAAACTATTTGGAATTTCGCTTTGACGTCTAAGAGGAAGTTGTTGCTCTTGGCTCAGCTTACAAAACATTCTTAAGTAGCAGGTCAAAAAAATCACATCTTTATACTCAAAATTACAAAAATGTCTTAAAATCATCATGTTTTCCCCTCATTTTGTACTGTTTTTCAACTTTGTATTGAAAACTGTAACGAATGTAACTAAGCAATGCATAAGAAAAACGTAGCTTGGACTCAAATAACCCAACGGTTGGAACATACCAACTTCATTCGATTAGTCCTTCGTATAGCTACGGGCCCTTAAGCATGTAGAATTGGAATCAAAACTCGAAAAATGGCAATTTTGTGGTACCAATTGGCTGACACAGTCAAAAATTTTGATTGCTTTGTATTAAATCAAGAAAATAGTAAAAAAAACATGACTTAAAAACTCTAAATAAAAAACTTCAGTATTTTTACTTTTTTACCGAAAATGTTCGTTTTTTTTCCGAGTTTTTATGACATTTGTACGTGCTTGTGGGCCTATAACTAAATGAAAGAGTAACTAAATGAAGTTGGTTCGTTGTTGCGGTTAATTTATTTTTGTCTAATAAACTAATTTAGCAACTTTGTGCTAAATTACTTGGCCAAATCTGAAACGGGTTTCAAGATGAAGTTGAAAAACTGTAGAAAAGTGGTCAAATCTTGGCTTTTTTGGCTAACTTTTGTAATTTTGAGTATGAAGATGTAAATTTTTTGATTTGCTACAAAGAAATGTTTTGTAGGTCACATCAAGAGCAACAATTTTGTTGAAGATTTAAAAGCGAAATTCAAAATAGTTTACGAGATAGGGAATCGTTAGTCCTACTCTGAAGCTGAAAAGTTCAAAGTGACAAAGAGACTATACCCATATACTACCATCATACCCTTTCAGAATTTTTTTGGTCTCGACGCTATCAACTCTTTTTGAGTTCAAAAATGTGTCACAGTGTTATTGAAGTGAATACCCAAATTGGTAGCATCATCAACATAACTTATTTGCATGCCATCAACACATAACTTAGGCAGCTGCAGCTCATCAAAAGCCTTTTTGTACGGAACCAAGCATTTGGATTTAAGCGGTTTCAGTCCCAAACCACTTATTTACTTTTGTAAGTTCTTCACTTCATATAAAAACACACTCATTTTACATCTGGACATCGTCAGCGTGCATATGTATCTTACAGATGGACAGGACATTAGGAAGGTCATTGAAATACATAGAGAACAATAACGGCCCAAGAACAGATCCTTGAGTACACCTCACGTAATCGACAGAAGATCGGAGGTGCGCAAACCTGCGACTACAGCCTGTTGTCTATTGCTTGGATATTAAATAGCGCGTTGAGCTTTGTGCATAGTATTTTATGACTCATGGACTTTCGAATGACTTTATATGAACTACCTTTATATAATATAAGTTGTCGATAAAGAAGTCGGTAATTGCATTAATGACTTCTGGCACAATTTTGGTAATTGTCTGTTGGTAAAATTGGAATGCGACTGCCACGGAAGCAACAGAGTCTCCGGTAGCCAGAAATCGCGGTGTCACAAGAAGGTTGAAAGAGCAAATCTTCAGCTATGTATGGAAAAGTAGTTTTTTTGTTTACCATGTTAGTGTGGGAATGGCTTAAGCACGTATCCTTTTTTTTAAATTTTGGGTCTTACAAACTCAAGCAACTTGATTGTTATCCATTTTCACAAAAACAAGTCCAGTTGTCAAGTTGTGTGTTTAAAATTTTTGAACCAGTACTGAATTCGTTGAACTAGCTCTGAACCTCAAGTTCAAGATTCAAGAATCAAGAATATATATTCTTTAGGGTTGTAAGTGATTCCTTCTCCCTGTTACATACGTTTACACAAACTTAATATACTCTAGGTACCTTTGGTACAGCGTATAAAAAGTCCACACTGCGTATGAGTGATAATTTCATTTTCTTTTGCTGTCTTTTGCAAAACTAATGTGCTTTCTTCTAAAACATATTTCAAGTTTAGTCCACAAAAAGCCATTTTCTTTGAATAACGGAAGGCAAATTTTAACTTCAAACATTTTTAATAAAAAATGGCTCGTCCTTTCGCAATAAGCTTTTGTTCTACCTTTCTTACATCACTTATGCACTATCTAAGTCTCTTTTTGTTTACGTTTACCTTCTCCACTGACCCACTGCACTATCATGGTACGACTCGGAAATAGCATATTAAGTATACGCACTGTGCTCTCCCCCCTTAGGTAGGTAAAAAGCTAAGCTCATTAGTTAGGCACAAAGCAGCTGCTATTAAAAATTAAAATGAAAAAGCATCCTGGCTATCCTTTTGCTCTTCATAAAAGGAAGCGTTGCAATGGCAACCATTGAGAAGTAAAATGAATGAAAATGAAAATAAATAATGCGCTTTAGTCCAACAGGCAGACAATGGTTTGTAGTGGTAAGCTCTCTAGCTCACTTTTTTCTTTCTTGCTTTTTTTTTTGGTGGAGAAATTTAATTTTGTTTGTGAGCCCCGGAGAAGTCACATAAATTTATTTATATCTTTAATGACTTGAGCCACGCGAATTGTTGCGAATTGCCGGCGCTTTGTGGACTTTGTTGTTGGTGCGTGCTGCCAGGGAGCAAAACATTGAAACTGATTTGACATTCGCCCCGTGTGCTACGTGCATCTTTTGCTCCCCCCAGCTATAAAATATATTGACTCTGTGCTTCTCTGTGTGGCTGTGTGTGTGTAGTCGCGCGTTGAAAACACGCTTCCGTTTTAATTTAAAATACCCATAAATTTTCAAACATTTCATTTGGGAGCCATTTCGTTTTCATGTTGTTACATTTTGTAATTGTCTGAGCGTGCGAGAGAAAGAGATGGCCTAAAGTGTGTGTGTGTGTGTGTGTGTGTGCTGTCTCTTTCCTCCTACCACTTGAGTGTTTTATAATTTGGTTTGAAATTTAAAGTCTGTAAAATGTGACGTGTAAATGCTTTTAATTGAGCTTGAAAATGTGGCAAATGAAATGGAATTAGGTAAATCTAAAAGGGAATGAAATTGCCTTTTTTTTTGGTTGATGTACGAATATGGAACAGGTGAAACGAGAGCAACAGGCTGCTTGTGTTAACAGTTAGTTGAGGTGTTTGCTGTTTTATGTTGCCAGTTTAAAGAGAAAATTGGAAAAGAAAATTAGAAAAGAAAGTTGAGAATATTTTTGTAAAAATTTAATAGGTCTCCTTGTGTGTGTGTATATTTTGCTTAAACTTTAAGCAATACAAAGCTCAAACAATAATCAGCTAGACAAAGGACTAACTCACACCCTCATACATACATATGACAACTTTCTTGTGTTAAGTAAGCTCTTTGAGCTGTTTCTTCTACAATTGTTGTTGTTGTTGTTGTTGTAGGAGTATGACAATCGAGTGCGCCTCAAGCGCACCAACTTATTTGTTTTATAAAGCACACTCGCGGCACAATACACACACACACACTCTTATGCTGAGCACCAAAGATTAAATGAAAGAATAATACAGCTGAAGAACCCTTTTGTCATCTTCACTTAGCGCAACACTTAATTTCACTTGGATGTGAGAGAGGCACAGAAGTTGTGTAAATTGTGCAAACTTTGTTGCTGCCGCTGCTGCTGCTTTTCCTTCTACAAATAAATATGGCACACACAAACACACACACACACTTAGTTTGACATTTAATTTTAAGCGCATGTTGGGGAATTCTTTTGTGCTCCAAAAAACAAATAAACAAACAGGGAAAGACACAGGAAAGGACAGACTCAAGTAACTATAAAGTTGCTCGAGAGACATTTTATGATTTGAGCACTTGAAGGCAGCAGACGCGCAACAGACAACAGATTGCTGACTGTTTTATGGCTCGCTCGCTTCCACCCCTTCAGTGCAACAAAAAATATGGGGTGGCGTGAGATACGGGGGGAAGGAGTGTAGGGGAGGGTTGAGGCTGAAGTAGACTACAAATCGACGTCTTAGAGCATTGTCTTGCTGTACTTTTGTAACCATTTGTGAAATTACTATCAACTGAATGATTTTTCTTTGTCATAACCACGAATTGGAAGTTACCCTTAAAAG